>JAPVLO010001518.1:0-129376 GCA_027257055.1 Cephalopachus bancanus | reverse complement strand
GACACAGTGCTCAGATGAATGACGAGTAATGGGAGGTCCTGGGTGTTTGAAGACAGATTGGAGACTACGTATCCTAGAAGATTCTGCAGCAACATGACATCCAAGTACTCTCACACCAGGATTGAAACTTCAATGGGGTACAAACTTAAGAATTTATAGGGTTGTGGTTTATGGGGCTTTGTTTTTTCTTCCGGTGAACTTTCTGAATACTCACGTACCCATCGCTTCAGGCCCACGTGTTTTCTGCTATCCCATCAAGATAACACAGTAATGGTGAACAGCATGGTCCCTAGGCCAAGGTGCCCCCTGGGAATGCTGAAATTGCTGCCCTGCCTGAAAACAACAAGGCTTGTGACACTGTTGGACATTCTTTCCTGATATTCTCTCAGGTCTGAGTCTCTCTATTTGCAGTTAGTCTTCTGGGCCCTAGTGCTTGACATGGGTCTTTTCCCACACTCTGGGAGTAGGTGTGACTTCTCTGCAATCTTTGGCCCTCCCAGAGAATTTAGGCTTGATTAAATAAAAAAGTTCTTCCTTGAAAATATTCTGCTCTTCCAAGGAATCAGCTTTCTGTTTCATATTGTCCAGTGGCCATATGTCAGGCACTGGGATTCTGGGTAAATGAGAAACAATCCCTGCTCTAGGAGCTTGTAAGGGAAATTATTTTTTTGGTTAAGCAGCTTCTGCAGCTCTGGTAGGTCTTATACCTGTGTTATTAGGAGAATGGTCAGATATGGCTGTTAGGAGTCAGTTAGGAAAAGAGGGCGAGATCCTAAGTGCTGTGTTGAGGAAGAGTTTACACTATAAGGACTACCTTTTTTTTTTTTTTTTAGTTGGAGTCCCACTCTGTCGCCCAGACTGGAATGCAGTGGCCCATCCCAGTCACCACAGCCTCGACTTGCTGGACTCCAGTGATCCTTCTGCCTCAGCCTTCCAAGTAGCTGGAACTAAAGCACGTGGTACTATGCCTGGAAATTTTTTTTTATTTATTGTAGAGATGAGGTATCGCCCCAAACTGCCCAAGTGGGTCTCAAACCCGCAGGTTCAGGCAAACCACTCACCTCAGCATCCCAAAAATGAGGGATTACAGGGTGAGCCACCGAACCTGGCTAGGGACTACCTTTTATGTGCTATTTTTTGTAGGCCTGTCTTGAGTGAAGGTTAATTCATATGCCCTTCAGCTTGATTTTAAAAACCTGTCCCCTACCCCCTCATTGTGGTATATTATAAAGTGAAGCAAAGGGGGTTTATTTGTCTATTAGTGATTTAAAAAAAGATTACAAGGCAGCTGCCCTTTGTTCAAGCAATTTCCACATTGGGTGTCTCTGTGGGATCTTAAAATTGAAGTCCTCAGAAAACAGTAGGTAACTTTGGACTTTTCATGCATTAGGCTTAATTCAGAGTGACAGTAAGTGGACTTGGAGAAATTCTGTAGAATCAATAGGAGGTGCCACAAAGGGCAAAGAGGTAAGTTCTAGAAGAAGACTCTATAACATTTAACATCTTACACGACAATCTTTGTGAAAATTGAATCTGTGAGATAGTTTTTCCCAATACTGTAATGTCCTCCATAATTTTAAAAAAAATTTCTCTTTGAATATATTGGGGTTTTTTTAGTCAGGCATCTTCTACATTGAAGCAACAATTTCTGGTATGTTTGTAGAAACCAAAGTACACATAATCCTAAAAGTTTGTTTGCTTAAGCTAGATTCGGGGTGCATACTATCTGTAATATCAGTTTGGGGGGGAAAAATCAATACCCCAATTGAGGAGAAAAGAGAATATTTCTGAAAAATCAAATAACAGAAGGCAACTTGCGATGGATGGCACAGATCGGTAATGCTAGAGCAGCCCTCATGTGGGAACTCCCCGAAGATGCGTTGGATTGGGGACATGGGTTTGTGGAGACTTGGCTGAAGCAGCAGGATGGCACAAATGGGAACTAGTGAAGAAGCTGCCTATAACCAATTGTGGGCTTAGGATGCTTGGCAACAGCAAAAGACTGGAACAAGTAGATAAGAATCTTCATCTCCGTCACTAAGTTGATTAGATTTTCTTCTGTAAGCAGTAGTAATCTCAGAAGGATTTTGAAAAGAGGAGAAATGACTAAGGCATTTTAAAGGCATTGTGTAGTAGAAAGGTCACTGAACTAGAAGTATAAAAATCTGGAACTGGGTATGGTGGCTTATGTCTGTAATACCAGCATTTTGGGAGGTGGCAGTGAGAGGATTGCATGAGTCCAGGGGTTTGAGATCAGTCTTGGCAAAGCCTTGTTGCTACAATTAATAAAAAAATACCCAGGCATGGTAGAATGTACCTGTAGTTTCAGCTGCTTGGAAGGCTGAGGTAGAAGGATTGCCGGGGCCCAGCAGGTCAGGATTGGTAGCCATGAGCATGCCACTCTCTTTAGTCTGGGTGACACAGTGAGATGCCAACATAAAAAAAAAAAAAAAAATGGGTTTGTCTGACTTGCAAGTACTTTGTGTTCTCAGGTATGTTTCTGTTTCTTATAGAAACTTAGTTTCCTGGTCAGGCACTGTGGGTCATCCCTCTAATCTGTATATTTTGGAAGGCAGAGACAAGAGGATTGCCTGAACCCAGGAGTTAGAGATCAACCCAAAGCAATTGGGTAAACCCCCCGTCTCTACAATACATTTTTTAAAAATTAGCAAGTTGTGCTGTCAAAATCTGCAGTTCTGGCTACTAGGGAGAGGTTGCAGAAGGATTGCCGGAGACCAGCAGAAAGGGCTGTAGGGGCCATGATCTTGTCACTGCACTTCAGACTGGGTGATATAGTGAGATCCCACTCAAAAAAGAAAGAAACTTAGTTTCCATATCCATAATTTGAGGGTGATAATAATATCCACCTCACAGTATTTCTGTGGGACTTACTCGACAAGTCATTTTGGATTTGGGTTTCCCAAAAAGCTAGACAGTGCTGGGGGCTAGAGGTACAGAGGTAAATTAGACAGACTCCTTGACCTTATTTTATGGAGCTTAGTGGCATAACACAAATTAAATATTGCTTAGCATAATGTATATATTAGGTATGCAAATTTGGTTGGCGTATTTGAGAAATTAAAGGATTTAATAGTTTTCTTTATCTGTCCTTAAAGTTTATGAGGTTTCTAAAATTCTTTTAACCAGTTGTTTTCAGTTCTTTGTGATTTTTCTTTTGTTTAAAATATATTTTCAGGTATTATCCCAGCTCAAATGTTGCCTTTGTCTAAACTTTTTAGTGAGGTATTCAGAACCTTTTCAAGATCTGATTCTAATGACCCCTTTTTAATGTACAAAACACTCTTCTTCCACATATTCTAGGTCCTGACAAATGAGGTCACTCACCACTTGTGACTGTGCCCAGTAACTTGTGGCCTTCACAATCTGTTATTTGTATCTCCTCTGATGTTCACTATAAATCATCCACATGAAAATCAGTTATTTTCAGACTGGTGTTAGAACTCTTGTCTCCTGTGTTTATGCTTTTTTTAGTTTGGGGGTTAAATTGGGGGAATTATGTGTACTAAGCATCTGCAGCAATGCCAAAAATGGGCACAAAAGGGTGGTAACAGTATTACCTGCCAGTTTTAAATAATTCTGTCCTCTTTCTCTCCCCATTCTGCTTTTTTTTCATTATCTTTGTGCATTTTCTTCTATTCCCCATTAGAACTTGCATTCATTGAAGGCAAGGGTGATATATGTCTTAATTCATCCTTGAATGTCTTCTTCCAGCACCCTACTGTCTTCCCAGGGCCTAATAAATGTTTGGGTAAGGCAGCTAATAAATTAGATTATATTTATAGGTAGTAAAGTCCTACCCTGGAGTACATTCTTCAACTCTGTTACATTTTGAAATACAAACAACCAAGTTGGAACTAATTTTGGGATATTTGGAACTGCTGTGAAGTATCCTGGTGAAATTTGATTGAAGTTTGTGTTGGTCCTACAGGATTTCAAGACTTTGATGATGTAAACCTAGAATTCTGACCTCAATGTTTGTAAAAGTAGGAAATAAGTAAGACATGAGCAGGAAGCTGTATATGGGGAAGAATTTTCTTGGCCCCAAAAAAAAAAAAGAAGGTAGACTTAAGGTTAGGTAGCAACTGTTGGGAACTTGTTCCACACATGAGATCCCGAAGAAGGGCCTCTGACTCTTTTTTGTCAGAATTTGTTTCTACCTCTGTGTTAGCCAGCCAAAGGTGAAAGGACTTCGGCGCAGTAACGACTCCACACCCGGCCGGAACCAAGAGATTTATTAAAAGGGGCAGTTACAGGAAGGTACTGTAACTGAAGAAGAGCAAGGGGGGGGGAGAGGGTGAGAGAGAGAGCATGCAAGAGAGCTATGCAGGGAGAGGGCTCTATTTATTAGCTTGACAGCACCCGGAAAGGGGGCAGAGCTAGGTTTTATTGGAGGAGTGGCCTGGGAGCAGGGTGGGCAGATGCCATGTTGCGGGCCCCACTGGATGTATAACAAAGCTAGCTACATTGTGGAAAATGACTGGACGCGTGCTAGGGGAACCATGTGTGAAGAAGCCGGGCCCTAGGGCCTTTGTTGTCTAGGGTGGCAGTGCCATCTTGGGGATGCCCTTCTGACTGTTCTCTGTGCCCTTCTTTCCCCCCTTTTTCTTTTTATTTGGAAGAGGGGATCATTACTCTTTCTGACTGCTTCCTACTGGATGTGGGCATTGGGGGGATGAGGTGGGGGAAGGGCACAGAACCAGCCAGAATAGGGTCCAGAGGTAGGCACTGAAGGTAAAGATTTTTGAAGGAGAGATTTCTATGAAAGTTTTTTGTAAATGTAGAATGGCGACTTGTTCTGGCCAACCCTCCAGTGGGCATGAGGCAGTAGTAACCAGCTGTCGTGGAGTAGACTGTGGAGGTAAATAGAGAACCTGGAAGAGAACATATCAAAAAGAAAAGTTATGTGATGTTTAGGGACAAGGTCTTGACTATTTTACTGGGACAGGTTGATAACTATTGAGTAATAGAAGGTTGAGGTTTTGATTTGAGAGTTTAATTAAGTGTTGTTGGAGAAATTTAAAGACACATGGGGCTGTTAAACAAAAAATTATAATGACGGGGCCCTAGGAGGGGGCCAGCCAGGTTGCAAGAGGGTGTTGCAGCCAGGTGAAAGGAGAAGAGTCGGGCTGTTGGTGGCACTGTTTTAATTCATCACTTAGATGATTGAGGACATTTAGATTTTCTTGTACTAGGCCGGTTTTGTTTATATATAACAGCATTGCTCTCTGAGAAAGAGGCAAGTGCCCCCCTTGTCAACTGTTAGAAGATCTAAGGCTCACCTGCTTTGTAATGTGACTTGGGCTAACGAGGTGATTTGGCATTGTAAGGAGGCTAGGGACATTGCTGAAACATCTAATGTAAGTTGTAGTTTGTTGGAAAGGGTCTTGGGAGGAGGCAAGCTGTATGGTAGACCCCCACTGCCTAAGCCTGCTGCTGCCAGAGCAGAAGCAAGAGAGACCCCTGTGATTACAGGAAGAAAGACTGCCTGTTTCTGGGGGGGGGGTGGGGTGACAATATCAGTGTTGTAGGTCTGTTTGTTGTGTATTTTGTTGCAAATTCCTCTTGTGTATATAGGGTTAATTGAGGTATCAGTGTGACCAGGACACATGATGACTTAAAGGTTTTAGTAAGGGTGTCACTGCCTCAGAATAAGAAGCCAGGTGGGACACAGGTAACGTTGACAAGTGATGGTTGAGTTGGGGTTGTGAACAGGGGAATTCCTGATAGTGGGGGGAAATGAACAGTAGAATTTTGTGTGCAGGGGGTGGTAAGATTTTTATGAAGGTACTGCCATAAATGGGGGGCAACTGAGGGCTGCACATAGGAAGCAATTACAAAAGTTGCCTAGATGTGAGTAGTTGAGAAAGCATTTTCCCCTGTTGGACTACTGAGACCCAGGAAAATGGGGTGACTTTTGCTGTCTGTTTTATGGAGGTTTGTAATATTGTCTTTGTTTTGTTATTTTGGGGGCTAGGTTTGGGATATTTGGCTAAATTTGGACATAGGTGTGGTAAATTTTGATGGTTCCTCCTGGGGTGGAGTTTTGGGATTCCGTTGTATATTTTGCCTACCACCCCTTTTGCTCACATGTCATCCCAGGGATGTTTGACATTTAAGTAGAATTGGTCTCCACCTTGTGAAGTAAAAAAAAAAACATCTTTATCCTTGTCAAACCTTTCTATGCTTATGTAGGGGAGCATGTAAAAACTTTTGGACATCCCCAATAAATTTTACAGTTTTGTTTACCGTAATCTCGGGTTTGGTCAAAAAAAAACAGAACTGAGGTACTTTGTGCCACATTAAAGAAGGTGAGTGCATGGAAGAGAGGAGACGGGGATGGAACTTGAGACTGGCAGCCATATGGCTAGCAGTCTGCTGTGGACAGACGTTGGTTATGTGAGGGGCCCTTTAGAAGTCCAGGACTCTTGTACAAAGAATCTCCAGTGAAATGGTAGGACGAGTGGAATTGTTTTACCATTGAGGTGGGTTAAAATTAATAATGGAAGGAGGGTTAGGATGATAAACATGTGCTGTAAGTGGTGAATTTTTATAAAAGACATTAATAAGAAAGAAGCTAGTTATAATGAGGAGGTATGTAATAGTCAACAAAGCTTTGGCTGTGGTGGCCAATTTGTTGACCAAGTAAGTAATATAGTAAGAAGGATCGCAATTATGCCAAGAAAGGAAAGGGGCCAAGGGTTACAAGTTTCCTGTACTGAAGTGAAGTCTGAGTGGTTGTTCTGGAATCTTGGAGCAGGTGTACCGGGGGTAGGTGAACAAGTATTATTATGGGTGGGTTGTGGGGAAAGGGAGGGATAGCGGGTTGAAGATGGGAAATGTAAAGTCATGGGGAACCTGACGTTGGGCCGTGGTAAGTTTTGCTGCTGTGGCAGTGGGCAAAACTACTTGAAGAGGCTTGGACCATTTTTGGGTTAAGATGGGTTTTAGTTTTCAGGTCGAAAAAAAAAAAACCCTTTAAAAAATTTTTTGTAACTATCTACTTTATTATAGGACAGAATGTACCATATAAGATTTTGGTTTTTTGGGAAACCTTTAATTCCACTGGAGAGCAGGTTTTAGGAGGAAGAAGTTCAGTATGAGTAGAAGGGTTAAAAACTTAGTCTCAGTATTAATTAATAATTGATTTGGACCCCAGCCACATTTATATAGACCCAAGGATTTTCTGGGGGGATGGCATACAGAGTGCTGCACTGAGCCATGCCCCTCCCCCTTCAGTCAACAGCCACTATCACTGAGCTAGGTGCCCCCCCCTTTAGGAGAGGCCATACCATCTCTTTCAGTAGCTTTTTAGTCCAAAATTGGACAAAGTTCTGGGGGCTTAGGCTATTAAAAACAATTGTGCTTTAGGTGCCCCGATTGACCACATTTATAGCAGCTGATATTCCCCTTAGCAGGTTTATCCTTATCGGGCCTCTTTGGGGTGGCTGGAGATTTTGCCCTTTTGTGGCAACTGCCAATTTTTTTACCTTTTTTTGGCTGGTAATCATTTTGGAGTTCTTCTCTTTTTCTTTTCTTTTGCTTTACGACTTTCTAATGATGTCTACAATAACACCTGGTTCAAAACCCTTAGAGTGAAAGACAATGAAGATGTGAAAAAAAAATGACCTGTTCCTACATATTCCTAATTATCAACAGGCAAAACTGTCAAAATCCTCATGAATTATTAAACAGCAGCCTTAGTCGTAAGACTTGGACAATTAAAGAACATAGCCCCAAAATGTAAGCATTAGTGTTATTTAGCATTTTAATATGAAGTAGACTCTAAGACTTTTCAACAGTTTTACAGAGACAAGCAGTTAATTATGATCTTAGACAAGGTCTAAACCTTTAGAAATGGACTTACTTTTATCTAACCTGGATTTTACTATTTGAAAATGAGAACAGCCTATTTATTTATTTTTTTTGGTTGCCAGAGAAAGATATAAAATTATTTTTCAGCCAGGCTTGGTGGCTCAGCCTGTAATCCCATGCCTTTGGGAGGCTGAGGTGAGTGGATTGCCTGAGCCTGCAGGTTCGAGACCTGCCTGGGCAGTGAGATCATCTCTACAATAAATCAAAAATCAGCTGGGTGTGGTAGTGCATGCCTGTAATTCCAGCTACTCGGAAGGGTGAGGCAGAAGGATTGCCAGAGCCAGCAGGTCGAGGTTGCGGTGGCTGGGAGCAGCCACTGCACTCCAGTCTGGGTGACAGAGTAAGACTCCAACTCAAAAAAAATTATTTTTCTCTAAGGCTAGCATTAACTTACACTGAGTTAGCAAAAGGTTTAAATAGCATATGAGACATTTTTCCATTTTTTGTTGTTGTTGTTTTTTTTTTTTTACAGGTGGGTTAGAATGACAAACAGGCTTAGAAAGGGAGGGGACGTGAAGGGGAAACAGGCTAAGAAAGGGAGTGGACGTGGTCCCTGGAAAGAACTTAAGGTAACTGGTAACACTTCTTATATGCCCGTCAATTTTTTTCAATTAACAACAAAAGGCAGAAATTTTAACAGCGCCAATGGGTTGGGAGTAAAGACCACACAAATAAAAGGAGACATAAAATGACATCAAGAAATATGCACCAATCAATTTTTTAAAAGACCATATGTCCCATCAAACAAAACGTAATAACTCAACCAGCTTTTTAGCAGATTTAAAGTGACAGACACATAAATAAAAGAATGAGGGGGATGGGAAACATTTCTTTGTCCCACTCCAGTCATACTTCTCACAAAGATATCTCAGACCCTCTTAGCAATTGGTAGGTTGGTATACCCCCCAAAGCAGACTAACTATGCGGAAACCCCCCCACCATCTGTCTCATTCACACACAAGCACACAGCACATTCGTCAACTCTCCGTCCTAATCCTAGGAGTTATGAGTTATCTTCAGACAGTGTTTTGTTTTTTCTCACTGCCTTTCAGCCCTTTTCTTCATGCTGGAAGATTACTAGCGAGCTCTGGGAGGTGAATTTTGTCTGTGTATGCCCTAACCTGTTTTTAGACCCCCTATGTTCTCCAGAAGCAGGGGGTTGGAAAGGATTAGGTATATATCTGGAAAGTAAGGCTGTAGGACTGGATGAGGTATTGAAACTCCTTAATGTAGGTGGCGGGTTAGTTGTGTATGATCCAAGATGCCTTTTTTTTTGTGAGAGGTCTGAAATACAGAAGATGTTTACACGAATCATACCCTCTGTGCCTGCCATATCACGGAGGGGGGATAGGAGGGTTGGCGTGGACTTGGATTGGGTTACCAGGGGGCTGCATGGAGGAGTTGTTGGAAAGGGGGGTATAAGGATCAAGCTGCCAGAGTAGAGGTGGGTGGAGCCAAAGAGGAGGGTGGGGGTGGGGGGGCCTGTGGCTGTCTGTAAGGGGGGGTTGTCCCCTGGGTCAAAATCTGAGATGGGGGGGAGGGAGCAGGGGTAGGAGTGGGACTTGCAGTGTGCAGTGGGGGGGGGGGGGAGTTGGAGGAGGAGGCATGGACGCCTGTGGAACAGTGGGAGGGGGGGAAGCTGTGGAGAAGGTAGCAGATGCCAGCATGAGTTGGGGTGGAGGCTGGAGGGATTACAGTGGAGGCAAAGGTGGGGATGTTCATGGAGGAGAGAAAAGGACTGAAATAGGGAATTTCTACCCACCGTTTTGAACACTCACAGAAATTGTGTAAGTCCCGTATAATATCGGATTTAGAGATACCTAAGGGGGCCACTGATTTTGGTTGTCTAAGGGATATGTAGGCCAGTCCTGTGTGCAGAGGTGAATTAGGCATTTAGGGGATGGAGAAAGTGTAGTGAGATTATTTAAGAGGCATTTAAGGGGTGAACTGCCCGCAGGGATGACGAGCCTCCCATGGTGGGACACTACTTCTGTGTTAGCCAGCCAAAGGTATTTTAGGGACTGTACCAAGCAGTACCTACTGCCAACAGAAAGTAGGGGAATGAAGTGACCTAGATTTACCATGGACTATATTTGCCTGAATGCCATCTCTTCAACTCATCCTCATCACTTATGTCTACTATTGGCTTTGCAATCAGTAACCCCTGGTCATGTAGATGATAAGTATTACTACGGAGTAATTACTTGTTTCATAGCTAGTCATACTTAGTGGAACTTAAAGTTGGTAAAGTTTGAATCTGTGGTAACCTTGGCTGTAGAGATGCATGTGTATTGAATTTATGCTGTTTCACTGAAACTTTCACTTACTTCTTGCAGATTGATTTTGATTATGTGGCCACAGTAAATCCATAATTTTACAGCTTCTTCCTTATACCCAAAGGACAATTCTCCATGCAGAAAATGTAATAGTCCAGGCAGGTGCCTGCCATCTGGCGGCAACCAGTCCCCGAGATTTAACTTTTGTTGGCTCCATGTTGATTTATTTTATGGGAATCCCTGGGACTTCACATAGAGTGACTTGAACTTAAATTCTTCCTGGGACTTAAATACAACTTGAGAATTGATAATGACCATTTATTGTGTTTTATTTTGTTTTTCAGAAATAAGGAAACAGATCAGTTAATGCTCTAAAAAAAAAAAAATTTTGCTCTGAAAGAAAGTGGATTTCTATTTTCCTCCCTAAGTTGAAATCTTACTCTGTCACCCAGGCTATAGTGCAGTTTCATGGTCACAGTAATGCAATAGTTTTTCTCAGTTAAAAGTCTTCTCTTCAAAGATTCTAGAAAATCAGTGTAGTTGATTCGAGGGGTTTTTGATGACGTGGCCCAGGCCTGAATATTAAAGCATCCTGGGGCTGTGGAAAAAAACCCAAACTCTAATCTGACAGCCGTGGGTTCACATCCTGACTTTGGGACATTGTAAATTTTCTTAATTGCTCGGAACTTAATGCCTCTACCATGAATTGAAAACTGATATTTACTTATACTGTTGCTTTGAGGTATAGGAAGATTGTACAATATTAGTGCAACTGCTGTCAAGTGAATAAAACATTTTCTCAAAGTGTTCTGTTAGGTCTCTCCAGAAATGATCTCAATTTCACCATAGGTTCCTCCATTTTACTCAAAACAGACGTTCTTCTGGGAGATAATTCTGCATTTAGGAGCTTCTGAATTTGTAGAAAGTAGACAAATAGTTTTTAGGATCACTTTCTATTTTCCCTTTCCCTTTTGGTGAAGGAATACGGAAAGTTGGTGATCTCTTTCCATGGTGACTGGAGGACCTCATCTCATCTTAGAGCCTTAGAGGTTTTCCCTGACTACTCTTCCCATCACACAGTACTGATTGGCTACTGCTGTTGGTTCTCCAGGGCTTTGAAGTCATTCTATTCATATGTCCACTATCTCAATGTTTTGCATAACCACTCAGCAGAATGATATGAAGGTGGAGCTGCCTGCACTTGCCAACACCTGCAAACAATTTGCAGTTCCTAGTGAATAAAAATATGCTTTCCTGTTTGTGGCCCTGGAGAAGGCTCCTCACGCATTGCTCTGTCTCCATGGTGGAGCAGCCTAGGAATCCTCCAACCCCCCAAATTTAGTACTGTTCTTCTTCCCCCCAGCCAACACTGTTCACTTATTTTTTAAAAAAATATTTTATTTTTTTGAGTCAGAGTCTCACTCTGTAATCAATATGGTAGTTTAGCGGCACACTCATGACCACCAGAGCCTTGGCATTCTAAACTGAGGTAATAATTCTACCTCAGCCTTACACGTAGCTGGAAATACAGGCATGTCCCACCATGCCTGGCAAATTTTTTTTATTTATTTAGAGACAAGGTTTCATCAAGTTGTCCATGCTGGTCTCAAACCCTGGACTCAGGTAACCCTCTCACCTCGGCCTCCCACAGTGGTAGGATTACAGACTTGAGCCCCCATCCCCGACCTACCCCACATCTTTAAAATAGTTTTTAAATCTCCAAGTGAGCCGGGCTCAGTGGTCAGCCTGTAATCCTGCCCCTTTTGGGGAGGCTGAGGTGAGTGGATTGCCTGAGCCCGCGGGTTTGAGACCCGCCCGGGCAGCGAGACCTCATCTCTACAATAAATCAAAAAATCAGCTGGGCGTGGTAGCGTATGCCTGTAATTCTGGCTACTTGGAAGGCTGAGGCGGAAGGATCGCCGGAGCCCCGCAGGTCGAGGCTGTGGTGGCTAGGAGCGGCCACTGCACTCCAGTCTGGGTGACAGAGTGAGACTCCAATCAAAAAAAAAAAAAAAAAATCCAAGTGTAGTAGGTCATGCCTGTAATGAAACCTTTGGGAGTCTGGAAAGGTCACCCTAGGTCAGCAGGTCTAGACTGTAGTGGCTTTTAGCATGATATTCACACCAGCCTGGGTGATGGAGTAAGATTGCAACTCAAAAAAGAAGGGAAATAGCCAAGAGTTATAGAGAGAGCTTGGGTTAGAACTGAAGTGCAGTTACCCTCCTCTGACCTGCATTGGTCAAGTCAGCACTTTCTGTACTTGTCTATCTCAAGAAACCATATCTGTTGCTTCTCTTTGTGAAGCTTTTGTTGTTGCCACATAGCACTGAGGTCTGAGAGCACTTATATTTTGTCTGCCCATTTTCACTCATGTTCAAACAGAAATATGACTACAGCTTTCCAAACTGGAAATTTCCTTAGATAACTAATGTGTTTCAGAATACTTTGAAATGTCATCTATTTACTGTGACTGTTCTTGTAAGTAAATCCAAAAGACATTTTGTTTTGTTCTTTGAGTAAGTGCCTAACTGAGGAAGAGAAAAATTTCTTTCATAGGAATAACGGTTGTAGGAAGCTATTTTAAAATTTTTAAAGGGGTTTTTAAAAAATTACCCTTTGGTGGGCTGGAGCTAGTGAGGATAGATAGAAGGAAATGATGTTTACAAACTAGGCTCCTCTCCCAGTACCATATTTTGAGTACTTTCTTACATTAGTAATAACTATGCAAGTAGTGCTGAAACCTGTAAGCAACAGAGTAAGAAAAGGGGGAAAAAAAAATCTATTACTCTCTTCTTGTGCTCTGGAGTGATTGATGGGGGAATCAGAGGTCAGACAAGGCCGAATATGGGGCTGGAATGGAGGGTTATGGCAAGCTTCTTTTGCTCTGATGCTTTGTGGTGGTTGTTTCCACTCACCCTTTTGTAGAATAAAGAGCACAAGATTTGTGTCTGTATTAGAAAATACTCACCAAATAAGCAAGGCAAGCTTGTTTAGTCAAGAAGAGGTTTCAGAGGGGTTCTCTGTGTCCAGGGAGCACCCACTGAAATACTCTTCTTTTGCAGAATTGGTCAAGAAAAAAAATGATGTGATGTCCATTTTGTGTTAGTGTTACTCATGGTACATGAACCAAAATTAAAAGTGGACTAAGTTATGTAGAGAATAAAGGGTTCTGCTTTGACTTTGCATTTGATGAAATGGCTCTCCATAAAGTTGTCCACAGGTTAGTTCCTTGGCTCTTTTATTTTTGTCTTCCTCTTTTTGATTCAGGACATTATGATAACACTGTGGGGGGCCAGCCCCTGCAGAGAGATTTAGGGGGTCTCTTGGAAGGTGGGGCAACTTCAGAGATTATTATGGAAAGATAAAAAAAAAGAGAAGAGGGGAGAAAGAAAGAGATGGACTCCTGCTCAAGTGACCAGAAGCCATTTAATGGGTGTAATCTCAGGGGTTTTTCTCCCAAAATCTGCAAAGTCATTATTACAGGAAACAAAGGTAGCATGTGCCTTTCACATGAACAGGTCCAGGTGCACAGAGGACACCCCCCACTCTCAAGCAAATGTTCTTTCGTACGTAAGGAAGAACATGAGGAAGAACAACCCAAATTATCTTTTTGTATCTTATGCTAACTAAATGTTTCCCAAACAGTTTCTTATGTACCCTTAATTGTATTACAACTACATCATCTTGAATTAACATCACTCAATGTCTAAACTAAAACCACCATAGTGAATTATTAACTTCGATTACTATTATGTACTAATTCAAACTAGTTTTTATTAAAACAATTGCTGCTATGGTTACACTCTCCTAGCAGCAGCTGGCCTAATTCAAACTTCATGGCCCTCTGAAATAAAACTGAACTAACCATACTTCTATAATAAAATGGTTACTTAAATTTTCTTAATCTATATAAACTATTTTCTAAAACCTATATCTATAAAATTTTTAAAGGTCACATCAAGAAAACTTGTGACCTGCACTAAGGCTCCTCAATGTGACTCAAAGTCAAACTTAAGTTGTGATAAAGCAAAAGACCATAAGCCATGGAGAATGGGAACAATAGACTCCTAGGTTAGCTGTGATTGTTCTGGTCTCAGAGTTTTCTGTTAGAGCCAGCTAGAGCTTTTCTTGGTACTTTGTGCCAAATGGAAAAGGAGGAAGGGAATAGGTCAACAACTCCTGAACACATCCTAGTGGTCTCAGGGTCTATGGCCCTTCCTGATCCCTAATGCTCAGTGGGCCTTTGTGGGGTTTTTTAAATTACCCTTTGGTGGACTGGAGCTAGTGAGGACTAGATAGAAGGAAATGATATTTACAAACTAGGCTCCTCTCCCTCTACCATATTTTGAATAGTTTCTTACATTAGTAATAACCATGAAAGTGTGTGAAACCTGTAAGCAACAGAGTAAGAAAAGTGGGGAAAAAATCTATTACTCTCTTCTTGTGCTCTGGTGTGTGGTGGTGGAAGCAGAGGTCAGACAAGGCCAGATATGGGACTGGAATGGAGGGTTCTGGACAAGCTTCTTTTGCTCTGATGCTTTGTGGTGGTTGTTTCCACTCATCCTTCTGTAGAATAAAGAGCACAAGATTTGTTTTGTATTAGAAAATACTCACTGAATAAGGAAGGTAAGCTCTATTTAGTCAAGAAGAGTTTTCAGAGGGGTTCTTTGTGTCCAGGGAGCCCCCACTAAAATATCTTCTTTTGCAGAATTGATCAAGAAAGAAAATGATGTGATGTCCATTTGTTTTAGTGTCTACTCATGGTACATAAACCCAAAAATTAAAAGTGGACTTAAGGTATGTAGAGAACAAAGGGTTCGGCTTTAACTTTGCATTTGATGAAATGGTTTTCCATAAAGTTGTCTACAGGTTAGTTCCTTGGCTCTTTTTTTTTTTTTGTCTTCCTCTTTTTGATTTAGGGCATTATGGTAATACTATTTGCAGACAGGCTGAATTTTGAGGTCCTTCCTGACTTCCCCCTTTGTTTTCTTTTATTCAGTCATTAGAACTAGACAATCTGGCTCCTTGAGTCAGGAATGCCCCATTTTGGGCCTGCCACATCCACCTTTACAACTTAGTATTCCATCATGAGTGAATCCTTACCCCTTACACTCTGAGTTAAACTGGGTAGGCTCCAGAATTTCTTCCAGTATCTTATGCAACCAAATCATTACCCCCTGAGTTTAGTAGACTCAGAGAACTCTATATCTGTTCTGTCCAATATGGCACCCACTGACCTGGTGTAAATATCAAAATAAAAGTTAAATGAAAGTTTAAAAGTTAAATAGAAGTTTAGCTGGGCTCGGTGGCTCAGCCCGTAATCCTGAGCCTTTGGGAGGTTGAAGTGAGTGGATTGCCTGAGCCCGCGGGTTCGAGACCCGCCTGGGCAGCGAGACCTCATCTCTACAATAAATCAAAAAATCAGCCGGGGATGGTAGTGCATGCCTGTAATTCTGGCTACTTGGAAGCTGAGGTGGAAGGATCGCCGGAGCCCAGCAGGTCAAGGCTGCGGTGGCTGGAAGCGGCCACTGCACTCCAGACTGGGCGACAGAGTGAGACTCCCAACTCAAAAAAAAAAAAAAAGAAAATAGAAGTTTAAATTTTTAGTCACACAGGACACATTTCAAGTGATCAGCAGCTACCTGTGGCAGTGGCTACTGTTTAGATAGCAAGATAGAAAACATTTCCAACTCCACAAAGTTCCCTTGGACAGCACTGCTCTAGAATAGAGTTTGACATAGGACATACCTGGCTTATGGAGTCATTTTTTTAAAGCTCCAGAATCAAGAAAAACTTTTATTTTTTTATATTTATTTTTGGAGTTGGAGGGTCTCACTCTTTTGCCCTGGATTGAGTGTAGAGCACAATCGCAACTTACTACAGTGTTGAACTCCTGGGCTCAGGCAATCCTTTTGCCTCAGCCTTTTGGGGATCTAGGACTACAGGTATGCATCACCCCACCTAGCTAATTGAAAAATAATGTTTGGTAGAGATGAGTTCTCACTATTTGGCCTAGGCTGTTTTGAGTTCCTGCACTCAAGCAATCCTCTGATCTCAGTTTCCCAGTGGGCTGGGATTACAAGTGTTAACCAATGCACTCAGCTGATTTTTTTGGTTTTTAATTATTTTTAATATGATGGAGACAAATGTAGCCCATAAAGTCTGAAATGTTTTAGGGCCCCGACTTAGAGGGTCTCTCCTGACTTTTTTTTTTTTTTTTTTTTTTTTTTTAGGAGTCTCACTCTCACCCAGGCTGAAGTGCTGAGGTACACTCATGGTCAATGCAGTCACGATGAACTGGACTCAGGTGATCCTTTCTCCATAGCGTCCCAAGAAGCTGGAATCACAAGTGCACAACACAACACCCAGCTATTTTTTTTTTTTTTTGTTATACAGACAATGTCTCACCAAGTTGCCCGGATGGTCTTGAATTCCAGGTGAGTCTCTCATCCCATGTCCCAAAATACTGGGGTTACAGCCGTCCCCCGATCTTTTTACTGTGTCTTATGCTGGAAGTTGGATTCTAAGCTCAGGCTTCCATCCTGTGTCTCCAGGGTCAGAGGACAGTTGGCTGAGAGGAATTCATCAGATCACTCATAGTAGGCCAATCCAGTTCTCTCCCAGAGCCCAACAACCAGTAGGTTTAAATTATTTTATATTTGTAAGTGGTTTTGGGATCAGATAAGACCGTATGGCAGGATAGAAATGCTACTCTTAGAGGAGAAATCAGGCTGATTGCAGTGGGTCAAACTTGTAACCCTGGAACTTTCGGAGGTTGAGGTGAGAAGATTGCCTGAATTCAGGGATTTGAGACCAGCCTGGGCTACTTGGGGAGACCTTGTCTCTACAATAAATACAAACATTATCTGGGAATGGTGACATATGACTGCAGTTTCAGCAACTAGGAAGGCTGAGGCAGAAGTTTGACCTGAACCCTGCAGATCAATGCTGCAGTGGCTGTGAACATTCCACTGAACTCCAGTCTGGACAGTAAAGTGAGATTTCAACTCAAGAAGAAGAAGAAGAAGAAGGGGGAGGAGGGGGGGAGGAGAAATCGAGAATCTTGGGTAATCTTTGGTAGAAAGTTGGCAGATATGTTCCAGGAGCATATTTTAGGAACAGGTACAAATATTTTCCCCCTTATCTTTGGTTCATGGCTAGGCCACTGCTGCAGACAACCTTCAAAGATGGAAAAGCAACATTTTTTTGCATGTGGTCAGATGGGAAGTGGAAAGATATGTAGTATTCAGATACGGCAGGGAAAGAGTCCTCCCATTATAGAACACTGGGTGTATGGAAAGCAAGACAAGTATCTTGCAGAAACTTTTGCACAGATGTCCCCTTACCAGACACTCTTTCCATTTCGGATGGAGGAAGGAGCATTTAGTACAGCCTTCTGGTTTTGTCAAGGCTCACTGTGGTGATACAGCCAGCAGTGCTCGGGTCAGGCTAAGAGTCCTTTTTCATGGTCTTCTACCCCTTATTTTTGCAGACAATTTATGGAGAACTCTCTTTGCAAGCCCAGGATACATCCAAAGGGATCTATGCCATGGTCTTCAAGTGATGTGTTCTGCAAATCGGTTTGGGGAAAGAAAAGCAGGTTGCTTAATTATTCAGGTTGTTTCCCTCAGCCTGAGATGTCTTCCTCCTGGATAATCAATCCTCCTAACTGAAACAGGACCTGGAAGTATATGTGATGTTCTTTGAGACCACCATTATGAAGGTAGCTGGCAGTAAAAATTCCTCTTTATGCTGTTGGGCTAGAAATTCCTAAAACCTTAAAGTTGGCTAGAGATTTCAGAAAAGAAACAGCCATTTAGCTGCCAAGTAGCTATTTATGTACAATTCTGCCCTGGCATATGTAGAAGACTTCATATGGTAAGATGGTACCTATCCTCATCAAGTGTAGAAGAAATATTTCTCAGGGTTTTCTCAGAAGAATACTTGACTTATGTCATCACACCTCCTTCATAACCTCCTTTCTGTGGTTGAACACATTCATTACCATCCACCCACACTGATCTCTTTTTTTCTCACTAAAGTCACAGTTTTTGCAGAATTGCCTTCCCTGGAGTGGCACCTACATAACTAAAAAGCTACTATTTAATACTAAGAGGATATGTGCTAAGCACTATTTAAGTACTTTAGATTTCTCAACTTTACAGATGAGAAGCAAGACTGGAGTGGTTAAGTAACTTTTCCAAGATCACACAGTTAGTAAAGAAGCAGTTGTGTCAAACTGAGGCAAACTGACTCAGATCCCCAAAAATACTGCCCTCTGCTAATCTGAAACCTTTCCCTTCACATTCCCTCTAACGTTCTTTCTGCCAGCCTTTGTCTGACCTGGAAAGGCTCTGTATGAGGGAGCAGTAAGTTGGGGGGCCCAGTGCCAGATGCCCTTCCCTTCATTCCCCCCGTCAGGAACAGCTCAACAAGGAGGACAAGCTACACAGACTGGAGAATGGCAAGGAAAATATGCAGGTGGTGAGACTGCAGTAATAATACCTGGTTATCTCTGCCGATAATATCATCTAGGTGATTGACATGGGCAGCACCTTCAGGTCAGGATGAGGGTAAGGAGCCTCATCATGCCGGGTTCAGGAGTAGAATATAACTCTGAGCCCATTTCTGATTTTGCAGCCTATTGCTTCACCCCCGGGTGGTAACGACTATGAAGGCCTCTTCTTTAAGAATCCTCAGTGAGGCAGATGATCCCAGATCAAAGGCTCATCAGAATGAAGTCAAAGTGTCTCAAATCTAAGCAAGGTAGGCATTATTTATAGGCTGTTACCACAAAGGCAGGCCTCCTGGCTTCTCTGGTTTTATCCTTGTTCTTCCCACTCTTTGAGGTGGAAGTCAGGAGTTCTGGGTCTGTTCTGGGCTGGAAGTGATGGGGTCAGCTCCTATATAGAAGTATGGAGGTACTCTTCTACCAGGGCCTAGGCATGGTACAATGGCATACTAGAAGCTATGGAGGCCCAGGAACCTGTGTTCTTCCCTTCTCAGATAGCTTACTGGTCTCAACTGTGGTGGTTTGGACTATAAGGTGTCATAGATGACCTAGAAGCTCATAACCTTTTTTGTCCTCTGCCACAGGACATCTGGGCAGGCGTTTGCCAACTCCAACTCATCATGTTCCCATGCCTGCTTCTATATTACTCTAGAAATCTGGAAGGGGGGAGAAAGTGGGGGAAATTCCCTTTGGTGAATCTGGCAGGGGAAATTTGTGAGGTACTGACACTTCTAGTGTTGATGGGGCAGAACTGCATGGAACGGCAGAAATGAGCAAGAGTCTCCTGTACCTGATAGTAGCAGGAACTAACTAGAGTTGGTTGGCCTGAAGAGCCTCTGGGAAAGGGGGGAAGTTGTTAGGTACAGAAGAAAGAAGGTTCTCTGCTGATTTTTGCCCCATAGGAGTCCATTACACTGCATTATGGGACAGAAACAAAGCCCTTACCCCCTTCCACGAGAGCAAGCTGAGTTTCTGAGGGACTCCTTTATTTAGAGTTCAAGGACTTGCATGGTGAGTAGCGTCACTTTGAAGGTGATGCTAGAGGAGAGGCAGAGTTGCTTTCCAAGGAGACACTTGGTCCATTCTGGGCAGAATGTTCAGAACTTTGGTAGCCTGAGTTACAAGGCTCTAACTTGACTTCCATACTCTTTTCCTGCACCAAGCTCTTCACAGGCTATTCAAATTGAGAGAAAAGGATATACTTTCTTTACTATGTGGGTGCTGTTCTTGGTTTGTAGGAAAGCTTTTATTTATTACCTCATGAAAGGGGGTTCCAGGATTTAGAAGATAAACTTGTGTAAGCAGGAAAGAGAAATCCTTGTCTCATCCATGGCTTTGCTCAGTTTCACTGGGTTCAAGCCTACAAAGTAGCGGGGCATGAGGCTCCATTCTTGAATGACTTCCTTCATTAATTTATCCCCAAACTCTTCTAGGTGAGGGTATTTATCCCTGACCTCCAGAAAATATTCTCTATCCTCTGGGTAGGGGCATTTTCACAATGAAGGTGGAATTTTCAGACTAAGCTCTAAAAACCCCTTTTACCTGAGGCATTACCCATTGGCCTGGGGAAACTGCAATTTCCAGTAGGATCTACAGAGCTTTGAGATCAGATGGATGCAGAGTGGTATGGCTGTAGGCATCAGCCACAGAACTTCGAGACAGAACCTCGGTTATAGGAATGTAAAGGGGTGAAGAAACAGAAAAAATCTAAATGTTTTTGGGAAGTAAAAAACCAATGTTTAAGGCACCTTACCTAGCAGTGACCAGGTGGCCTAACACAGCATGAGTTGTAAATGAGACTTTCCACTAAACCATGCAAGTTTCAGCAGCATGAAGTAACTCCTGGAGGCGCTTCAGGGGTAAGTTGTCTAGTGACCTCACCCCATTCTCAGTCTTCAATTACTGATCTTCTTTTGCAGATTGCTGTCTTCTTGCCAGGCACAAACACCTGTGAATGTATTTTAAGCACGTGAAGATATTTACTAGTATGTATGTATAACCAGCTGGAGTAGAGGGATAGGACTGAGGAAAGGAATGAAAGTGATGAGAAGAGAGGCAGCTCTGGGACCTCTGTGCTTACTGTATCCTCCTCAGTGGTGCAGTGAACTTGGAATTTGGGAGTCCAGTCAGGTTGCTACGTTTATCCTAATCCCTTAGGCATTGGTGGGGAGTCAGCAGTGCAGATGTTTTTTTCCCAGTTCAGCTTCAGTCTATGCCACCTTGACCAAAGGCAAGGCTGTTTTATGCCCTGGGACCCTTAAACCTTACACCTGGGTGGTACCAAACTTCTGTGCTTAGTGTCAAGGGAGCGGCTATGGAACCTGAGACCTTCCAATTTCCTCAAGATTAAGGAGTTGAGTCCCCACAGTGGCCCAGTGGAGAGTAACTGAATTAAATGGAAGCAGAATAGAGAGAAGTCAGTACTAACTGGACTCCAATCACAGGCATGTAAGAGGCGAATGGGGCCCAAGCCAGAAAAAAGTGTGCCCTGCTTAGTTGGCAACTTTTTCTTGATCCCCCTTTAAATTTTCCAAGGAAGAAGAGGAACTCTCTTCCAGATGTGCAACTATAACAATGTCATGACTCAGATCAGAAAGCTGAAAGAAATCAAGGAGATTATACAAGGGGGAGCTGTCCTTATCCAGGGATTGACTGGTAGTCACACAGCACATCCCCCAGAGCATTGATACTGGAAAATGACATGAGCTTCTCTCCCACAAAGGGTTTTGGGGGGTAAGAAGCAGCACTCTTCACCACTATTCCTTACTTCTGTACCTGTTAATATGACTGTTAATCTATGATAACTAATTATCATAGCCCTTTCTCTAGCCTGGGACACAAAGACTTTCCTACATCTACTAGCTGTAGCTAGTATTCCTCCTCCCTCCTCCTTTGCTTTTTCTTGAGTTGCAGTCTTATTCTGTCACCCAGGCAGGAGTTCAGTGGTGTGCTCATGGCCATCTCAGCTCAAAATTCTGGACTCAGGCAGTCCTCAACCTCAGGTGCCCAAATAGCTGGGAAACCCCAGATATGTGCACAATGCCCGGGTAATTTTTTTTTTTTTATTTTAGAGATTAGGTTTTACCATGTTTCTGAGACTGATCTTATATCTGTGCTAAGGCAATCCTCTCACCTGAGCCTCTTAAAGTGCTGAGATTATAGGTGTAAACTACCATCCCAGTTCCTCTATAATCCTAATTGCAGGTTTGGGGAGTGATTCACATGCAAGGATCTTGTTTATTTGTAAAGTGATTCAATTCCTGTGCTGAAACTGAGGACCAAAAATATCAAGTATACCTTGAAATAAGATCTGAGATCAATCCTGACCTTCTGTTTTAAAGTTGATTTTTAAATGAAAGTTATTTAAGACTGGTTGATGTAGTCCATTCCTGTAATCCCAGCACTTTGGGAGGTGAAGTGGGAGTATTGCCTGAGCCCACGGATTTGAGACCAACCTAGACAGCTTGACAAGACCTTGTCTCTAAATAAATAAAAAATCTACCTGGATGTGGTGGTGCATTTCTGTTTTTCCCAGCTATTTGGAAGGCTGAGGTGGAAGGATCTTCTGAGTCCAGCAGGGTTTAGTCTACATTTGTTGTGAGTTCGCAAGTGCATGACCACCTGGATGACAGAGTTATATTCCAATTCAAAAAAAGGGGGGGGGGAGAAGAAAGTTATTTTACCTCATTGATTAGGCTTTAGTTTCTTCATCCCCAAGAGTGGCAAAGTAGGTTTTACTTGAAGATTAATATATACAGTGCAAGAAGTGCCTTACATATGGTCATTGTCTAGTAAGTGGA
Organism: Cephalopachus bancanus; assembly: GCA_027257055.1. Taxonomy (NCBI): domain Eukaryota; kingdom Metazoa; phylum Chordata; class Mammalia; order Primates; family Tarsiidae; genus Cephalopachus; species Cephalopachus bancanus. The sequence continues at coordinate 106,895 of JAPVLO010001518.1, read as the reverse complement.
GATGCTGCTGCTGTGGAAGAGCAAGTGGCAGGAAGGAAGATAATTGTGTCCTAACTGGGGCATCAGGACTTCAGAGCAGAAAGAAAGAAATACATGTGTAACTGTAACTGAGGGAGGACTGTGAAGGACAAGAGCTCGAGTAGAGAAGTTCAAAATGACATGAAACTTTCAGGATGAATTAGAGGTTTATTACGGTCAGAGACAACAAATGAGCAGGTGATAGAGTGTAATTAACACTGTGGACAGAGCAGCAGGGAGTTTGATGCTAAAGAACTTTTATGTAGTCCATGCCAAAGGCCTAGACTCCATTATGGAAGCAGAAGACGTCTATGAAAGTTGTTAGGCAAAGTAGTGGCATAGTCATATCAGAGCTTTGGGTACATTACATACCACCATGTGTAGCGGGTTTGGGAAATTGAAGAAAGCAAAAGAAGAGGCACTTAGGAGATTGCTGAAAAGAGCCAAAGAGATGCTGGTGCCTAGACTGAGATGCATCTGACCTTGACCTGGAATGAGTGTAAGAGATTCAATAACCATTTATGTATGTTGGTATCAAAAGATCACATGTACTCCAAGACAAGCAAAATTGATACATATTAACATTTTTATTTCTTTTGGACTCAAACTCTGTTACACGTGGTTGGAGTGTATATGCATAAATATGCAGTGGCATATTTATGACTACCACAGTCTCTACCCACTGGGTTCAGGCAGTTCTTACCCTCAGCCTTTCATGTAGCTGAAACTGCAGGTGCATGCCACTAGACAGAGATATTTGTTTACTTTTGGTTTTTTGAGTTAGAATATTATTCTGTGACCCAGACTGACGTGCAGTGGCATGCTCATGGCCATTGCAGCCTTGACCTGCTGGCCTCAGGTGATCCTTCCAGCTCAGACTTCCAAGTTGCTGGAACCACAGGCATGTGCCACAATGTCCAACTAATTTTTGATTGATTTTAGAGACAAGGTCTCGCTTAGTTTTCCAGGTTGATTTTGAGCCCTTGAGCTAAAGCAATTTTCTCACCTCCACCTACCAAAGTGCTTGGATTACAGATGTGACCACACGTCTGAATTTTTTTTGTGCAGAGAAAAGATCTCACCATACTTTTTGTCCAGTCTAATTTCTTTTTTTAAATAATCAATATTTTATATTATGATATTGTGGAGTACAGTTAAGGGTTAGGTATACAAATATGCTTCGTTCAGGCACCATTGTTTATAAAAGGTGTCTCCCCATCCCCAGACAGATATTTACTCCCATTAATCCCATCTCCCCTTCCCCCCCCCCCATAGTTTCCCACCACCGTCAGTCATTTTCTTATAGCAATATGTTGGATGTTAAAGGCCCATATTTGAGTGAGGACATGTGATACTCAGATCTTTGTTTCTGTGAGAGATCACTCAGTATTATAGACTCTAGTTTCATCCAGGTTGCTGCAAAATTCATGATTTTTTTATGGCTGCATAGTATTCCATCGTGTATTTCAAAATCCTGGACTTATAGAATCCTTTTTTCTCCGCCTTCCAACTTGCGGAGATTATAAGCATGAGCCACTTCACTTGGCTGATATATATCAACAATAAAAAATTATTTAGGAATTAGAATTGGGATGACAGTGACAAGCAGAATAAAAGAACAAAGTCAGACTGTCAGGCATGGTGGCTCCTAATTGTAATCCCAACATTTTAGGAGGCAGAGGCAAGAAAATTGACTGGGGTGAGGGGATTGAGACTAGCTTTGGAAACTAGGTGAGACCTCATCCCTAAATAAATCAAGAAATATTAGCCCGGTGTGGCAGTGCATGCCTGTATTCCCAGTATTTGGAAGGCAGAGGCAGAAGGATTGTTTGAGCACAGGAGTTCAAGAAAGTGATGACCATGAGTATGACACTGCACCGCAAGACTCGGTGACAGACTGAGACTCTTACTCAAAAAAAAAAAACAAAAACAGGATTATTTCTGGCTTGGGCATCAGAACAAGTCGTGTGATTCATTTGTCATTAGGGATAGGGATAATTTTAGGGTAAACAACTCATGTTGTGGGTTACTAGAGAAGAGGGTCAGGAAGCATGGACAGATATGTTAACTTTAACAAATATCTGCATAGCAGATGGTAGAGTCTCCCGGAATGATTCACTAAAGTGGTTTGGTCTTTATTTAACTTAAAAAGTCCTTCCTGTTTTTTGTTTTCTTTTCTTTTTTTTTTTTTTGAGTTGGAGTCTCACTCTGTTGCCCAGACTGGAGTGCAGTGGCCGCTCCCGGGCCCCCACAGCCTCGACCCGGCTGGGCTCCAGCGATCTTTCCACCTCAGCCTTCCGAGTAGCCGGAATTACAGGCATGCGCTACCATGCCCGGCTGATTTTTTGATTTATTGTACAGATGAGGTCTCGCTGCCCAGGAGGGTCTCGAACCTGCGGGCTCAGGCAATCCACTCACCTCAGTCTCCCAAAGGCGTGGGATTACAGGCTGAGCCACCGAGCCCGGCTTGTTTTTTGTTTTCTTTTGTCTTGTTTTGTAGCAAGGTTCAGGGTGGTGTGAACTCTCAGAGATGACTGCGCAACCCGACTATGATGTGGAGATCTTCGTGAACAAGGCAGTTTCTTCCTGGTCCAGCAAGCCAAACATGTCTTAGCCTTAAGATAAGGGTATGGCCAGGGACAGTGTGAGTGAATCATGGTAGCCTCTGTTGGTTTCTGGACAACTGTAGGTGATGGCAGCTCTGCCTGGAGTAAAGGGGGAGCTCTCATAGTCCCCTAACACCACATGCACCACCAACCTCTCTTGCAGATGTCATCAAGCTCTTGCACTTGACCATGCAGCAGGAAGAACAGATTAGCAGACAAATAAGCAGTAAGAAAGGGCCCCCGGGGATGAATGAAAATAAAGATTTATTTGGTTTCACAACCAACCTCTTACCCTCACAATTTCTCTTAGTAAGCTTTGGTCTCCTTGTGGTACTATGCATAGTCTCAGCTGGAGCAGACTTTGGCAAATGCCAACTGTGAGGACATCTGGGCCAAGGGAGCTGGGGAAGGAGTCAGTGATGTGAGATACTGCTTGTTTTTTTCCCCAGGTGTTGCTCTGAAGAGATGAAAAAGCTTTTTTTTCATTTTTATTATTACTTTTTTTTGAGTTGGGGTCTCACTCTTTCTCCTAGACTGGAAGGCTGCGGCCATTTCCCGTCACTTCAGCCTCAACCCGCTGGGCTCCAGTGATCCTTCTGCCTCAGCCTTCCAAGTAGCTGGAACAACAGGCGTGCACTACCATGCTTGGCTATTTTTTTTTTTTTAAATTTTGGAGATGAGGTCTCGCCAATTTGCCCAGGCAGGTCTCGAGCCCCTGGGCTCAGGTAATCCCCTCACCTCAGCCTCCCAAAACGTGGGATTACAGGCTGAGCCACCGAGCCCAGCTGAAAGAGCTTGTAATAATTACTCTTCTGCATTACACTTTTCTCCATCAAGAGGGTAATGTTCTCTGGTGTGGAATTTTCCCTTTGGCAGCACTCTGTGTGGAATGGCTGCTGGTGGAGGGTTCCCTGGGGTTTTTCCTAATTCTGAGGACAGATTTTAATCCAATTCTGGGGGCTCTGATTGCCTTCCATTTTTTGGTTTGAACACTGAGATTTCTTGGACTTTAAGAAAATGTCGCCCTCACCTGCCACATCGGGCAGTGCTGCCGCCTCTCACTCCTGGGCTGGGGTGCCTCTGGGCTGACACGCCACAGCCTGCAGCCCATCCCGGGGGGGCCACCTGCAGCCCGCACCACGCGCAGCCCTTCCCAGCCTGGAGCCCTCTCCTCACACGGGCCCCACCAGGCTGTCCCTTCACGCCCATCCTTGAATTCAAGCACCATGGAGCCCCGCCCCCCCAAAACGTTCCCCGTGAGCGGGATTAAGAAATATGCAGCAGCGAGGCAAGATAGTGATGGCATAGGTGAACTCGTGAGATTCTCTGAACGTGATTTCCCCAAAAAGGCTATTACTTCTTTTCCCCCCATCCCCACCCCACCACCAACTATGCTGGTGCCGGGCCCAGGAACTTCAGTCCTATGCAGGGCCAGATTTTTGCAGCACCCCCCACTGCTGCTGTTCTACGGCGTGTGTGGGAAGTCTCCGGTTCCAGCCCCTCCAGATCCCCCCCCAGCTGCTTTTGTCTCCAACCCGGGTACCCGGAACCAAGCTGCCAGTCACACAGGGAGGCTCTGGGCATCCGCCCCTCAGAGACACCGGTCCCATTCCTGGCTGAAGTATTCTGTGGGGGGCCCCAGTGCCACTCCCGCCGCTCACCACCTGCCCTTTGGAACTTTGGAGCTCTGGAACTCCGGGTCCACCCTGGCTGAGGCAATCAGTGCGAGCCCCCAATCCGGAGGACCCAGACAAGCAGAGAAAAACAGATCTGCTTAAACTGCCTCGCCATTCTCCAGACAGAGAATTCCATTGCCCCACCCCCCTATCAACAAACTTTCCCTCATTTCCTAAGGCCAGATATTGCAGCCTCCTGCTATTCCACTGCATGGGGGGGGAGTTTGGGGTCCCTCCCCCCTCTGGCTCTCTCCCCGGCTGCATTGTCTCCACCCCAGCACCGGCATCACCGGTCACACAGGGAGACTCTGGCCCCCCGCCCCTCAGAGACACGGTCCCGTTCCTGGCTGAAATACCCTGAAGTACCCTGGGGGGGGCCCAGAGCCACTCTCACTGCCCACTGCCTGCCCTTTGGAGCTTTGGAGCTCTGGAACCCCGGGGTCCACTCTGGCTGAGGCACTCAGTGAGAGACCCCTAGCCGGGGGACCCAGACAAGTGGAGAAAAACAGTTTCTGGGTAAACTCCCTTTGCTATTCTCCAGGCAGACACTTCCATTGCCCCGCCCACCTATCAACAAACTTTACTTCAGTTCTTGAGGCAACAGCACGAAACAGGAGACAAAGCCCCACCCCTATGCTGCAATGAAAAAAAAAAGGGGAGAGGCCAGAATCGGAGATACAGAAGTGACTCTAGTCTGATCGCTTATTTTGACTTATGTCTCTGTGTAGCTATCAGTATTCTTTAGGGTATCTTTGTTAACTGTCTTTCTTCACTTTTTTCCCGGGCCCCTGTGTCTCTTTCTCACCTGATAGTTGGTATGTATATCTGTTATCCTTCTCACACTTCTCTCTTTCGCTTATTTTGACTTATGATTTTATCATTGTAACTGTTGGTTTAGATCAGTTTGTTGTTTACCTTCTGACTTACACTTTTTCCCGATTTTATTGGCCTGTCTCTGTGTAGCTATCAGTACTCTTTAGGGAATCTTTCTTATGTGTCTTTCTTCACCTCTTCCTGGCCCTGTATCTCTTTCTTCCCTGATAGTTGGTATATATATCTGTTTTCCCTCTCGCACTTTCTCTTTCTAACTCCCATTAAACCCCCTCTGCCTCCATTATTTTCCTGTTTTATATACCCCCTTATTAAATCTAGGGAACAAGACTGCATAATGTTGAATAGACAGATTGTAAAGCAGAGGGAAAAGTGAACAAAACCAGAAGACCCTCATAAGGAAGAACAGGTCACTGCAGGAGAAAAATAACTGCAACCCCACCTTCCCTCAAAAACAGAATTGAAGAGGGGGAGAGACAGGGGGGAGGGAGAAAAATCTACAGAAATGAAAAAAAACCAAAAAAAAGAGTATGGGTCTCTCCCAGATGCCTGGGAGAGCAGACACCGAGAAAACTGACTTTGGAATGCAAACAATGAAAATCCCCCAGAATGAAGGGTCTCAAACTGCAAATGTAGATATCAAAACAATAATGGAGAGATTAAAAAGAATTGAGGAGAAAAAGAAGAAACTAGGAAGGAGCTGATATCTGAGATAACAGTAATAAAGAATACTGTGAATGAAATAAATAACAAATTGAAAAGCATGGAAAGCAGAATTACCCAAGCAGAAGAAAGAATCTCAGAGCTTGAGGACCAAAATATAGAAAAAAACCCCAAACTCTTTAAAAAAACACAGAAAATAACCCAAAAAGACAGAGCAAAACATTCAAGAGATGGTGACTACCTCAAGAGGCCTAATCTAAGAATAATCGGACTCCCGGGGCAGAAAGAGAAACAGAGACTACATTGGAAAAACCTCCCATGAGATATTCAAGAAAACTTCCCTTATCTAATCAGTGATGCAAAAATTAAAACACAAGAGATTCAGAGAACCCTGCAAGACAACAAACGAGAAGAAAAATTCCTAGACACATAATAATTCGCTTAAATAAAGTAGGCAAAAAAAAAAAATCCTAAAGACAGCAAGAGAAAAAGGCCAGATCACCTACCATGGAAGACCAATCAGAATAGCAGAAACCCTGCAGGCTAGGAGAGCTTGGAGCCTTATCTTCAAATTTAAAAGATAAACAATTTAACCAAGAATAATCTACCTGGTCAAGCTAAGCTTCATCAGTGAGGGAGAATTAAAATCTTTCCAGATATCCAATCCCTAAGAACTTATGCTGCCACCAAACCATCTCTACATGAAACACTTAAGAAAGTACTAAACACAGAAGAAAAGGAAAAAAAAAACCATGTTCTTCACAAGAGTACAGGGAAAAGAAAAAAAAATATACAAGGCCCAAACCCCCAAAACCAAAAGAAAGAAAAAAAAAAGAAAAGAAAAAAAAAAAAACAAGTCAAAGAACAACAACTCAATAAGAACTCCATGATAGGGATGAACTCTCACATTTCAATAATTAGTCTGAATGTGAATGGACTACACGCACCACTGAAAAGACATAGAATGACAAAATGTATGAAATATCACCAGGCAACAATATACTGCCTTCAAGAGACCCATCTGACTAGACAGGACATACACAGACTCAAAGTAAGAGGATGGGAAACAAATTTTCAGGCGAATGGAACACAAAAGAAAGGAGAAGTTGCGATCCTAATTTCAGACAAAATCCCATTTAAGCTATAAAAAATTAAAAAAAGATACAAAAGGGCCCAACTAAATAATGATAAAAGGTTCACTCCATCAACAAGAAATATCGATCCTAAACATATATGCACCCAACATAGGTGTGCCAACATTCATAAAGCAACTTCTAGGAAAACTAAAGAAAGACATTGACTCTAACACCATAATAACTGGGGACTCAAAATACCACTCACAACCCTAGACAGATCATCGGGAAACAAAAAATCAGCAAGGAGATTCAGAACCTCAGTGAGACTCTGGACCAAATGGACTTAATTGATACCTATAGAACACTCCATCCAAAGACCACAGAATACACATTCTACTCATCACCACATGGAACATATTCAAAGATCGACCACATAATTGGACACAAATCAAGTATAAGCAAATTTAGAAGGACAGAAATTCTACCATACACTTCTCGAAATACAGTGGAATAAAAAAAAAACATTGACACCAACAAAGCCCCCCAAAAACCCCACAAAGACATGGACACTAAACAGCATGATGCTAAACAACTCCTGGGTCAATGATGACATCGAAACAGAGATCAAAAGATATCTGGAAACAAATTAAAATGAAGAAACATCTTACCAAAGTCTCTGGGATACCTTAAAAGCTGCAATAAGAGGGGAATTTATATCCCTACAAACACACATGAGGAAATTGGAAGGAACAGAAATCAAAAACCAAACAAGCCACCTAAAGAACCTGGAAAAGCAAGACCACAATAACCCTAATTTCAGCAGAAGAATCCAGATCACCAAAATAAAAGCCAAAATCCAGGACATAGAAGACAAAAAGATGATAGAAAAAATCAATGAAACAAAAAGCTGGTACTTCGAAAGAATAAACAAGATCGATGGTCCCCTAGATAGACTGACCAAGAAAAAAAGAGAAAAAAAAAAAAAAATAAGCACAATAGAAACACAATAGATGAAGTCACATCTGACCCTGAAGAAATACAAAAGATCATTAGAGACTACTACGTACACTTGTATGGAAATAAACTTGAAAACCTTAAGGAAATGGAGGGCTTTCTGACATCACACAATCTACCTAAGTTGGAACAAGAAGAAATCGAGACCCTAAATAAACCAATAAAAATCAAGGAAATCGACTACATAATAAGAAAACTTCCTAGAAAAACAAGCCCTGGACCAGATGGCTTTCCAGCAGAATTCTACAAGACATTTAAGGAGGAGCTGATACCAATCCTACTGAAGGTATTCCAGGCGATTGAAAAAGATGGAATGCTCCCCAAAACATTTAACGAAACCAACATCACATTGATACTCAAGCCAGGTAAAGATCAAGCAAAGAAAGAGAACTACAGTCAAGATCTTTGATGAACGTAGATGCTAAAATTCTCAACAAAATCCTAGCAAACCGGATTCTAGCAATAATCTCAAAAATCATCCATCATGAACAAGTAGGCTTCATTCCTGGGATGCAAACCTGGTTCAACATTCGTTTAAAAACCCTAAATTTATTAAATACATCAACAGATGTCAAAACAAAAATCAATGATTATATCATTAGATGCAGAAAAAGCTTTTGATAAAATCCAGCACCCCCTTTTTGATAAAAACCCTTGAACATTAGGCGTACGGAGAACATACCTCAAAATAGTAAAAGCCCTATTAGAAACCCACAGCAAACATACTCCTGAATGGACAAAAATTAGAACAATTTCCTCTGAAAACTGGAACAAGACAAGGATGCCCACTCTCATCCCCCCTGTTCAATATAGTATTGGAAGTCCCGGCTCGAGCAGAGAAGAGAAGGCAATCAGGGGGATCCACATAGGAAAAAAGGAAGTCAAGTTATCTCTCTTTGCAGATGACATGATTGTATACCTTGAAAATCAAGAGAATCTGTCAAAAACCCCCTTACACTGATAAAGGCCCTTTTGGGAAAGTCTCAGGATACAAAAAAAAAGTACAAAAGACTATCGCATTTCTCTACACCAACAGTAAACAAACAGAAACCCAAATAAAAAACACAATTCCATTCACAATAGCCACACACACAAAAAATGAAATACCTTGGCATCTTTCCCAACCAGAGACGTGAGAGACCTTTACAAGGAAAACTACAAAACACTGCTCAAAGAAATCAAAGTTGACACAAAAAGTGGAAAAAAATCCATGCTCATGGATCGGAAGAATCAACATTGTGAAGATGTCCATCTTACTAAGGCAATCTACAAATTCAATGCAATACCCCTCAAATTATCAGCAACATTCTTCTCAGACATAGAAAAAAAAATGCAGGAATTCATATGGGGAAAAACAAACGTCCAAGAATAGCCAGAACAATCCTCAGCAAAAAAACCAAAGCAGGTGGTATCACAATACCAGACTTCAAACTTTACTATAAAACTACAATCATCAAAACGCTTGGTATTGGTATAGGAACAGGCATATAGATCAATGGAATAGAATTGAGATTCCAGAAGCAAAACCTCAATTTCCCAATCAACTCAACTTTGACAAAGCCTCCACCACCTACCCCGGGGAGAGGAGAACCTATTCAGTAAAAGGTGCAGGGGGAAAATGGCTGACCACATGCAGAAGATTGAAACAGGGGCCCTCTCTATCCCCATGCACAAAGGTTAATTCCAAATGGATCAGAGACCTAAATGTAAAACCTCAAACCATAAGAACCTTAGAAAAGGAAGGAAATACTCTCATGGAAATTGGAACTGGTACCCAATTCCTGAACAAAACCCAAAACCCACGCTTATAAAAGAGAAAATAGACAAATGGGACCTTATTAAACTGACAAGCTTCTGCAAAGCCAAAGAAACCATCAGGAGACCAGGGAGACAGCCTACAGACTGGGGAAAAAATTTTTCCAACTCCAGGTCCAACAAAGACTTAGCATCCTCGGTCTACAAGGAGCTCAAACGTGCTGAAAAGAAAAAAAACAAACAACCCCCTTATAAAATGGGCAAAAAATTGAACAGACACTTTACACATGAAGAAATGTTCAACCTCACTAATCATCAGGGAGATGCAAATCAAAACCACACTGAGTCAGAATGGCAATTATCAACAAGTCAAAAAATAACAGTGCTGGAGAGGTGTGGTGAAAAGGGGGAAATCTTTACACTGTTGGTGGGAGTGTAAAATAGTGCAACCTCTGTGGAAAGCAGTGTGGCAATTCCTAAAAGCTCTAAAAAATCACCTCCCATATGACCCCGCAATCCCCCTACTGGGAATATATCTGAAGAACACAAATCACTCTATAAAAAAGATATTTTGCACACGCATGTTTATCGCAGAGTTTTTCACAATAGCAAGAAAACCCGGAAACAGCCATGCTGCCCATCTAAAGAGGACTGGATTAAAAAAATGTGGTACAAATACACATTGGAATACTACGCAGCCTTTAAAAAAAAAAAAATCATGAATTCGCAGCAACCCAGATGGAACTAGAGTCTATAAAACTGAGTGACCTCTCACAGAAACAAAGATCCGAGTATCAATGTTCTCACTCATATAATGGACCTTAAACATCCAATGCAATATTATACGAAAATGACTGACCGTACTTGGAAACTATGGTGGGGGGAGGGAGAGGGGTTTAACAGTAGCAAATATCTGTCTGGCAACGGGGAAACACCCCATATCAACAGGGTGCCTGAATTAAATGCAATTGTATTCCTAACCCTTAACTGTACCCCACAACTTCATAATAAAAATAAATAAATAAAAAAAAGAAAAAATGCAGATAAAAAAAAAGAAAGAAAAGTCTCTGGGACCTCTCCTGCTATCTGTTGAGGCCCAAGAGGATTCCTCTGTTTTTTCTTCATTTGTTTATATGTTGTGTGTAATAATTAAAAAGGAAGTAAATCAAAATCAGCCCTTTGAGTGGTAGATTGGAGGAAACTGGAATGTATCTGAGCCTTCTGAGACTACGGACATTGCTGTATCTTTGGTCTATGGGTAGTGCTGATTCTTCACCCCTAGGAGACAGTTCTTGTGACATGACTGCAGCCTGTGACTTGCTCAGTGTTTACTGGTTGCTTACTAGGCACCAGACACTCTTGAACAGGAACTATAAACAGGAACAGGAACTATAAACTAAGGATATAATATTCTGTTAGTCTGCTCAAGACCCATTAAATGATTCTGTGGGTTGGGTATAATGACTCATGCCTGTAATCCCAGCACTTTGAGAGGCGGAGGCAAGAGGAATACCTGAGCTCAGGGGTTTGAGACCAGTCTGGGCAATATGGTGAGATCTTGTCTATACAACAAATAAAAAATCAGCTGGGAATATGCCTGTGGTTTCAGCTACTTGGAAGACTAAGGGGGGGAAAATTTTTAGAATTGCTGTTCAAGGCTATGGTGACCATGATTGTGCCCTTGCACTGGGCGACATTGAAACTCCCACTGCAACAAACAAACAAACAAACAAAAAAAAATTCTTTGGACTTGCTGGGCAAGAAAAAGGGTCTGAAGGACCCGCCAGCTCGGTCTTGAAAGGTCCGCCAAGTGGACTGAGTGACCCAGTGACAAACATGGAACATACGTCATCATCTCTAGTGGGAATGAGGTACCTTTTAGGGGGTGGTTTTAAGCCTAAGGAAAACATAACCAAATACGTGTTTAGGAAAGCCTCGTTCAGAGAGATGCATGGGGGACATGGAGCTTGTAGTCCACTGCAGAAACCAGAGAATGGTGGGCCCCAGATGGACCAGGTTCTAAATCTCAACCTCAGTTTCTTCATTTGTAAAATAGCACTCTGAACCTCATTGTGATGATTATATGAGTTTGAGGTGCCATTAAATCCCCCCGTTAAATTCTGAATTTCTGGATGCAGAAATTCAACTGAATGAGTGGTCTGACAGAAATGGCACTAGCCCTTGGGGCTAGAAAAGGCTAGATGCCACTGGGTGTGGTGGCATACACCTCCAATCCCAGCAAATTTGGGGGGGTAGAGGCAAGGGGATTGAATTCAAGGGTTTGAGACCAGCTTGGACAACTTGAGAAGACCCTTTTCTCTACAATATATATTTTTTAAAAAGTCAAGCAGGGGGTTTCGTGTGCTTGGGCCCCAGCTTCTTGGAGGGGAAGGAACACTTCAACCCAGCAGGCTGAGGCTGCTGAGGCTATCAGTATGCCACTGCATGCCAGTATGAGGGACAGAGTAAGAATGACTCAAAAACAAAAAACAAAATCAAAATTTACCTTCATATGACTGAAGTATAATCTTCATCTCAAATGAGATCACCAGTATCCATCTCACAGAATTAGGACTAAATGGAAGAATGCCATCCTGACCACCTTATCTCCACCAATACTAGAGAGACTCCAGTCTCCCCACTTGGATTCTTGACTCTCAGTGACCCATTCTCATCAGTCAGAATTAAACCTTTGCTTGGAACTCTTTCAATAGCTTCACTTTGCATAAAGGGTTAATTCTCAATGTCTATGAAAAAAAATTTTTTTAATTCAACACCATATCCACAGTTTCTAGAAAAAAATGATAAGCCCAATACATTTCCTTTTGAGTGAGAGTCCCACCCTGTCACCCTAATAGATCCTCTATTCCTTCATCTGGAATACAATTTACGTAGAATTGATGGGGATTAACAGCATCAATTCTGATGGCACATTGCAGGGTAAGATTCTAACTCTATGACTGCAGAACCTATAGTGGGTTGTTTAATCTTTCTGTACTATCTGGAAAATGGGAATAATATTGGCACATAGAGTTATTATGAAAGGTAAGTGAATACACACACACACACACACACAGTGCAATGTCTCACATATAATAAGTACTACAAAGGTAGTAGATATTTAAGTGCATATGGAGTTTTTTTATTCAACACCATATCCACAATCTTGAAAAAACTGGTAAGCCCAATACATTTTTTTAGACATAGTCTCACTCTGTCACTCAGTCTGGAGTGCAGTATAATGGTCATCGCCACTACAGCCTTGACTTGCTTGGCTCAGGAGATTCTTCTGCCTCGTACTTCCAAGCTGCTGGAACTACAGGAGTGTACAACCACTATCTGTTATTTTTTAAATTTATTGTAGAGAGCAGGTCTGGACAATTTATCCAGGCTGGTCTTGAACCCAGCAGCTCAGGCAATCCTCTTACCTCAGTCTCCCAAAGTGTTGGGATAACAAGCATGAGCCACCGTGCCTGGACTTTTTAAAAATCTTGAATAGAAGTTTCTGTCATACAGGCTGGAATGCAGTGGCACACTATTCACAGTCACTGCAGCCTCAACTTGCTGGGCGTAGGCAACCTTTCCTCCTCAGCCTTCCAAGTAGTTGGATCTACAGGTGTGCACTTCCACACCTGACTTCTTTTTAAATGTATTGTAGAGATGAGGTGTCACCAAGTTTCCCAGGCTAGTCTTGAACTTTGGACTCAAACAATCCTCTCACCTCTTCCTTCCACAGTCCTGGGATGTCAGTCAAGAGTTACCACTCCCAGCTGCTTCTGTTTTTTACTAAATCTTGGATATCTCATCTGTCATTTAAGCTGACAGCACCCAACACTTCCAGAGTGGGCAGTCCAGCTACAGACACTCTTATGGTCATGGATGGCCAGGAGGGAACAAGATTAAAGAACTAATTCCCTAAGGATGAAAGCTTACAGATATTTCAAAAATTTCTGCAGTGGTATCATGTTTGCTACACGAATGGATTTTTTTTTAGTCAGGGTCTCCCTCTGTAACCCAATCTGGAGTATGCAGTGGCATGAAAACAGCTCACCACAGCACCCTTGTCTCCGTGGGCTCAGATGATTTTTCTACCTCAGTCGAGTAGGTGGGACTACAGGCATGCATTATGGTGCAGACATCTCAAAGTGCTGGGCTTAGAGGGATGATCTACTGTGCCCGGACATGAATAACCTAGTTCATAGTCACCTGTGATCCTGTTTGTTGATAGCAAATGTTGTAAACCTAAAACCTCTTTGCAAAAGGGGAGAGTTATGAACGTGTCTATACTAAATATTTTTAAAGTAAGTGCATTCTTGACTGGGCACATGCATGACTCATGTTCATCAGTTTAGTAGACTGAGGTAAAAGGATTGCTGGAGCCAGGGAGTTTGAAAAAACCTGAGCAACACAGATAGACTTTGTCTCTAATCCATTCATAAAAAATAGTTGGGCATGTTGATGCAAGCCAGTAGTCCCAACTACTTGTAAGACTGAGGCAGAAGGATCACCAGAGCCGAGAAGGTTGAGGCTGTGGTGAGGCATGTTTATGCTCCTGCACTCCAGTATGGGTGACAGAGGAGATCCCAACATCTCTCATCTCCACCCCTTCAAATCAGCCCCAGACAGAAGAGTCTAAGCTGACTGTAATGACAAAAAAAGTAAAGAAACTTGATATCTGAACAATAGGGCCTGGTCCAGGTAGGGGTGATTTCCTACACAACATGGTAGTGAAAGGAGGTAAAAGTTGCACAGAATACTTGAGAACTTTTTTAAAAAATTTCAAGTCATGGTGGCTTACATCTGCCATCTCATGTACTTTGGGGAGAGGTGGAGGCCAGAGGATTGCCTGAATCCAGGAGTTTAAAACCAGCCTGGGAAAATCTGTGAGACTTCAGCTCTCCAATTAAACAAAAAAAATTGCTGGGTGCAGTGATGCACACCTGTGATTTCAGCTACTTGAAAGACTGAGGTGTAAGCATCACCTGAGCCCTCCTCAGTGAGACTGCAATGGGCATGAACTTACCACTGCACTCCAGTCTAGGTGACAGAGTGGATTCCTACTAAAAAAAAGAAAAGAACAAAGGAAAGAAACAAAAGGAAAGAAATTTCATAAATGATATCTACTTAGCATTTACTGAGGGTAAGGTTTGCCAAAGGGGAGCACATACTCTATGTTCAGACATAGGATTTTGTCAAAGTAAAACTCCTGAACTCACACCACAGTGGCGTCAGCCCCGACTTGAAGCAGAGAGGGTCTTTCATATGTGAGTAGGGTATGGGGGGCTTGGCAAGCATCTGAACTTAGGGATTGGGGTGGGGGATCTATGGAAAAGCAAAGAGGTCTCCTGCTTATAACTCTGTGAGCCATCCCAGGGGTAGGGGAGTAGGGATGTTGTGGGAAAATGAAGGGAACTTCTGCTCCCATCTCTGTGAGCCAGCTTGGGGTTGAGCAGAGATTTCTTGTTTTGCAATACTAAGACATGAATGTGGATGGGATAGACAAGGCCCTTCCTACTTTGCAAAGTTAAAATAGTCTTAAGTTTCAGTTTTCTCCATCAATTAGTGGGGAATAGGTGGGGGAGGGGTGAAAGGGGTTTGTAGCTCCCTTACATTTCAGTTCTTTGTTATATGGATAGGGCTTAAGTTCTGTTTTTGGTAACTTCTTCCTATTGAGAATGGGCGCTGACCCTGGGAGGAATAAAAAGTCTGGAGCGGGGAGGGTGTTTTATTATAGGGGGATAGTAGAAAGTCATTGATATTCAGATTGTATCAGAAGTTTATGAATGGTTTGATTCATAAATGCGTGGAACTGATCCTGTAAGAAACTGGAAAGGAAGCATAGCAGATATGGCACAGAAGCTAAAACAAGAAAAATGATACAAAAGATCACAGAAAGGGGACCTTTCCAATTCCAGGTTTTGGATCAGCTGCTTCAGGACCCTTTTTGGCATGTCAGATTTTAGAGGCTATGTCCATTATCTATTTTGCTGCATCTTTAACTAGACCAGACTATTTTACATAAAAGCAGCATTCCTCTTCTAGTAATAGACATATTCCCCTATTTTCAGTCATTAGCAGATCTAATCCTCTGCAATTTTAAAGGATGACTCCAGTTGGAGAATACAATTGGTTTTGTAGGTTAACAATTCTTTCAGATATTTAATCTAAGTGTTAGGTAAGTTTTCAGATAATTGCTGGTAAATGAGAGAGAGGTAGATAAGCCAGCTACTCCTGTACAAACTCCTGCAGCTATTCCTAAGTTTATGAGGAGAGGATTAAGCTGTACTGTTTGTTTTGGTCTTCTGTGAATTATAGGTATGGGCAATGCCTGATTGTTGGGAGCAATGTTAACTTCATGTATAAGTTAAGTTAGGGTGTATGTTTCTGTTCAATTAACAGGAAGGCAGAGATAAGACCTAGTCCCAAAGAGAAAGTATATTCCTGAAGTTTTGAGGAAAGATTATTTCAATAGAAAAAAAGGTAATCAATAGGTATTTGGAGTTTTCATTTTCCCAGGTTTAGAGTGTTCTCACTAAAATGACTGCAATGAGGGATTGGAAAGCCCCTTGAGATCTGACTTTGTTTCTGTTGTCCATCTTGTTTTCCAGAGGGAGAAAAGGCCTCTTTGAATATATAATGATGCATTCATTGAGCAATTCATCAGTTGGTGTTAGTAGGCATTCAGAGTGGGACAGGTTAGAGTAGGAGTATCATGAGAAAATGCTTATTCAATCTGTTGGCTTTCCTTGATACTAGCCCGAGTTTATGTTTATTAATTCTGAAGCTTGTATTGGTGGTTTTATTATAGCTGAATTGCAAAAAATGACAGCAACCTGTGGAGAATGTCAGACCATGAGTCCTTAATTGACACTGGTGACTGAGAGTGGACTAGTGTCCCAAATAACTCTTTGCCCTGAACAGAATGAGCAGTGGGGTTTTAAAGGTAAATATTACATGAGTTGTACAGTTTGATTTATATTCTTGACAAATCATATCATTAATAAGGAGTATTAATGGTTACAGAATTTATGCAACTGGGGAGTTTTCAATCACAGAGGGGCACAGGAAGGTGGGTGTGCAGTATGATTATGAGAAGGTTGCAAAAGGGGTTCATCTCTAAGCTAAGATGGAAGATCTGTTACAAAATGGAGTCACTTATTCATGTCAAGCCATCTATTTCAGCAAGCTATTATAGGTTTTGCAGATAGTTCATTCCCTTTTTAGTTGTTCATGAGTCAATCTGTTGACTTCTCTGTGATAAGTATATTATTATACTGGGGAATCATATACATAAGTTTCACAGAACTGATTAATTGCTTGACAAAACAATTCAAGTCATTATTCAGGGCCTTATAAGGAGATCGAGGAGAAGTATGAGGGATCCAATTAGACTAGTAATCAGAGTAGTTAGCCATGGGTTCCAATCAATCAAAACGTGGAAGCAGAGTTTATTGTTTTTCTTTTTGTCGTATCTCTAAATTTTCTTGGACCTTTTGGAGGGTATCTTTAATGACCCCTGATTTGTTGTCATAAAAACAACAAGCTTCTCCAAGTGATACACAAAGTGCCCTCTGGGATAGGAAAAGTAAATCCACGCCTCTACGATTTTGAAGGACAACTTCAGTCAAGGATTCCACCTGCTCATGGAGGTGGTACATGGCAAATTGCAGATTCTAAGTTTGTCATCAATTTCCTGGGCAAGGTTAGATAAACCCAGTTCTCCACTGACAAATTGTAGCTATACTTAGCCTAACTAAGGCAGGTACTACCAATGGAAGTGTGTGTTTTGAATGAGCAATTGGAATACAGTGGGGTTAAGCAGAAGAGTTTCCTCAGGACTACTCTAAGCACAAACTTGAGGCAGTAAATGAACAGTAATATACAAGGTAGACTGATCAATTAACCTTTAGCTAGTAGCACATTTTGTAAGTCGTGTAGAACTAGCTAATCTGGTATTGGTAGGGCCACGTAGGCCATGTATTTCTCCATGGTTAAAGTGAAGGATAAGTTACAAATATCAAATAATGAAGAGGCTGTTAGATTGAAACCTGGAGTTACAAGGCAGGAGGTTTTACCAGTTACATCACCTAGAGTAATGTGAACCATTTCTGGAGTCAAATTAGTTCTCCTTCTGATGGAATTTTCAGCTCCTAGGCCCACATGGAAAGGAGGTTTTGTATTTATGCAAATGCAGCAATCTGAGGCCAACTAAGGCATAGTAACATTAAGTAGATGGTGCATATTATTTAACATGGGAAAAATTAGGAGGTTGATGAGTCAGGTTTGGAAGTGGTTGTGGTCAACTTGGGAGATGTTTAGATGAACCTGGGGTAGTGGGTTGGTTGTCAGAAGGCAGAGCCTGAGGTGACTGGTGGTAACCAAACAAGGGATCCTTCAACTCTTCCAACAGCCTTATAGGTTTAACCATGATTTATAGGTGATTGCTGACAGATGGTGAATAAGGCACCATGGTCATATCCAATCATGTAGAGTTGTATACCCCAGGTATTTACTGTACCCCAGGAATAATAAAGAGGATTAGTAACATATATATGTCATCCCAGGCCAGCATTTAGTCAAAGGGTAATTTCAAATGTGTAATTAGGACCTCCAATTAACTTGCAATGGTGATTCATTTGCAGTCTAGATAAAAGAAGTGATTTTCCTGTTTACAACTGTGGTCAGTGGGATTACTGGGGCAGAGATAAAAGTCTACATCCTTTATATAACTGGGGGCTGCCCACTGTTTGCATGATTTCCTATAGTAATTATTTTGTGTACCATGTTTACCATACAGTCTTCCAGATATTCATTCCTTTTCTATTTGTGCCAGGTCAGGAATGTTTACATTAAACTGGACCTGGAGTGAACCATGGGTCCAGTTTTGGGTTGCTATGACCTTCACTGATGTGAAAGATGTTAAAGACAAGGTATAGGCAATATAGTAATTCATTCCAAGGGGGGGACAAATTAAGAAGCAACACCATAACATAGTAGGGCAATAAGTCATCCTATGCATAGGAGATAGAATATTACTAACAGATACTTTTTTTCTGCATTAACAATCTGCAGGAGCTATAACAAGCAATCCTGTGCGAAAACCCCAATCAAGTGGGATTCCAAAACAAGAGGTAAATTCTGAGTACAAAACACGTAAATAAATTAGCAACCAGTCTGTTTGATACTCATGGCTTAGATGTACATTGAAATGTGACTTGAGAGGGCTATTGGAGTCCTTGGTTGCAGTCCAGTTTGAATTGTGGCTGTCTTTCCTTGAACGAGGGAGCTGATATTTGGGGTCCCTTGCTGCAGCAGTGCAGTCAGTGACAAGAACTGGTGAAGTTATGTCAGTTTCCCTAGCCCTTTTAACTCGGGTGTGGTGAATCCAAGCTGGTATCCCATTAACCTTGATTACTTTTGGAGTGGTGAGGATGATGAGAAATGGTCCCTTCTAGGCAGGAGTCAGTCCTTCTTTCTAGAACTTTTTTTTTTTTTACAAAAACTAGGTCATTGGACTAGAATGGATAAAAAGACATGGAGGACGGAGTGGGCAAAATAGCATGGACATTGGAGTGTACGGGTGCCTGCACTTGTTGTAGAGACTGGAGATACTTTAACACAAATTGGTTAGTTATTTCTTCCAAATGAGATCCCATAATCAGGGCAAAAAAGGAGGGAGTCTACCAAACATGATTTTATATGGAGTAAATTCAGCCTTATATGGGATGCACTGAGTATGGAGAAGAGCTATAGGCAAAAGATTTACCCACTTTTAACTGGTCTCCGTTATTAATTTGTTTAAAGTAGATTTCAGAGTTCAATTGATGTATTCTACCTACCCAGAGCGTTGTGATCAGTAAGCACAGTGTAATTTCCAGTTTAAGTGTTTGCCTTACCAACCAGCTGCACTATGGACAAGATGAATGCAGGACCATTGTCAGAGGCAATGAAGGAGGGGAGCTCAAACCTAGGGATAATTTTATTTAGTAAAAACCTAGTAACCTTTAGGGTGCTTTCATTTTTGGTGACAAAGTCCTCTTCACATCCCGAAAAAGTATCTACAAATACAAACAAATATTATACCCCTCATAAGGAAAATTTATTTTAGTGAATTTCACTTCCCATTTTTTTCCTGGGAGTTGCTCCTCGATCCCTAATGCAATTCAGGGAACTGAGCCCTTGTTTTGCATTGACTTGGGCACAGCCCGGTCTCATAGCAGCAGTCGACTCATCTATGCTTTTTAAATTATTAATATAAAAAATTATTCAACAGTTCAGTCATTTGAGTACATCCCAGTTGGGTAGTAGAATGTAGTTGTTTTAGCAAGGTATGTCCCAAGTTTTCAAACATTATAATTTTAGAGTAATTTATCCACTATCCGGCAGAGTCTTTGTAAGCTCCTGTTAGATCTGCCTGTTCTTCTGGGGTATAAGTAGGCTATTCTGGGAGGGAAGGAGCTGGAAAGGTTTCAGTTAGCAAGAGAGTCAGGGTTCAACTGGGAGTTCTGCTGCCTTCTGAGCCACCTAGTCTGCCAGGCTTCTGCAGTATCTGAGTTCTGACTACCCTTTCAATGAATAATGACTACCTCTTTGAGTAGACTCTAAGAGGGCTAAGTTTTTTTCTACTTGTTCTTTATAGTCTAACCTGCTAGAGTAAGAAAATCTCATTCCTTATAGATCATGGCATGTACATGCAATGTAGCAAAAGCATACCAGCGGTCAGAAGATATTTATCTGTTTCCCTATTCCCCAGCCTAGGGTCGGAGTTAAAGTAATTAACTCAGCCTTTTGAGCTAGGTACCTTGAGACAATGTCTGTTTCCATATAACACCACAAGCCATAGCTAAAGCTGCACCATCCCTGTGGATTCTCTTTATTACCAGGTTGCTACCATCTGTGAACAAGTTAACGTCAGCCTCGCTCAAAAAAATGTCCCAAAGATCAGACCTGTTGACTTAAGAGATGTCCAGCATGTCTTCACAGTCATGAACTGGTGTTTCTGGATTGACCTCAGGCAATAGGGTAGCTGGTTTGAGGCATTGTGTAGGAAAGAAAGTTAGTCTTGTTTGGTCAAGCAAGAGACTTTGATACTGAGTGATATGAGCATTTGACATCCAGTGGCCAGAGTCTCCCCAGAGCAGAGTTTCTACAACAAAGCTATATTCTGTTCAGTCAAAGCTATATTTTGGCCAAAAATAAATTTATCTACTTCTCTAACTAGTATGACCATGGCTGCAGTGGCCTGAAGACAAGATGGCCAGCCAGAAGCCACTGGATTGTCTTTTTGAACAAATAAACCACCGGTCTCATCCATGGCCCTAGGGTCTGATTGAGGACCCCTTTTGCAATATCTCGTTATTTGAAAATGAATAAGTGGAAAGTCTTGCTGACCTCTTGAAGGGCTAGAGCCAAGTCTTGAGTCAGAGGCATTTTTCAATTTTGGAACACTTTTTCCTCAGTAACAGTCCAGTTTAGGAACCGATCACCTGTCATGGCTGTATACAGAGGCTTGGCAATTTCAGAAAATCCTGGGATCCATAGTCAACAATGCCCTGCCACCCCAGGAATTCCCATTATAGTTTCTTAGTGGTAGGCATGGGCATCTGAAGAATTACTTCTTTCTGAGCTGAGGTAAGGGCTCGTTTATTTTCTTTTAGTCAGTATTCCAGGTAGAAAACTTCAGAGGAGCTGACTGTGTCTACTTTGCTGATATTCAATAACCCAAACCTTCAAAAAGCTGTAGCAGAACTTTGATACTTTGTAAGTAAGTGTTCAGATCTGCAGCTGCAAGTAAGAAATCATTGACATTTTGGAGCAAAAGCAAATTCAGGGTGTAGGGGATAGAACACTGACAAATCCTGTTGCAAGTCTTCCTCAAAAAGAGTTGGGGAGTTCTTGAAACCTGCTGGAGTCCAGCTCCAGGAGAGAGTCAGGGCTTGAGATGGAAGAATCGGGAAGCAGTGCAAAAGAAAAGACAAAAACGACAGGAATCCTCTTCCTGGGGAAAGTTCAAGACTCTGCCAACTTTTATTTATTTTTCACAAGCTTATATAAATTTTTCACTCCGCCCAGTACCCACAAATGTATCTTATGCTGCTAACCAAACATCCACGTACATCCTTTTTGCACTCACAGTAAGGTTGACCTTTAACAATTTCAACCACAGATGGTGTTTTTCTTAAGTCAAACATTATGAATGTCCTGGTTTTCTTCCTAACTTTCTCATAACTATTTACTATTATAGGCCTATAATATCCGTACCCTATAAAGCTAAACCTTAACCCTAAGTCTTATTTAACTTACTTACTACTATATATTTATTTCTATTAATCTTATTTCTATCCTTATATCTCTATATTTTCTTGACTATCACTTATACTATTATATCTCTCTTATCTTGCTAGTTTATCTTATCTTACTATCTTATTATTAATATTCTAAATTCCATCTTCATTAAACTACTTATTTAATCCTAAAATATTTTAGTCTATTTTTTATCTCAAACGGTTATTTTCCACCAGCTCTCAACTGGGGTCTGTTGTTTATAAGGAAGTGGTCAACTCATTTTTCTCGGCCTCCTGCTGTTACTGGAAAACATCCTTACACACCCTAAGGGGCACCCTTTTTGCTGCAATCTCATCTCCATTATGCCTATATATAATTTTTGCTGTCAAATGCCATCACCCATTTGGGCATCTATTATCTCAATTAAAGAGGGAATATTCTCAAGCTTATGCACGCAATCCTTCAAAGTTAGGGGAGGTCTGTCAACAGGATCCATGGAGCTTTGCCTCCGTCATGGCCACATTTTACTGGATCCTTGCTACCAGCCGGCATTTTTCCTGTTTTCATGTTCCTTTTACCTTACTTTTACTAGTGATTGTGGCTCCTGACAGAAACCTTGTGGTAGCTGGGTCCAGGATAACTCACTGGTGTCTCCTGAATCAGGATCTGTTTATTCAAAAGCAAAGATAGGTTGACTGATAGGGGATAAAGGAATGGCGAGCACATCCTTTAAATCCAGTACAGTATACACCTGATGTTGAGGATGAGGCAGACTGAACAAAGTATATAGGTAGAAACAGTAAGATGGATAGTTTCAACTCACTTATTAACTTCTCTTAAATCTTGAACTGGCTGGTAATCAGAGGTTTCTGGTCTTTGAACTAGTAAAAAAAGAGCATCCCATGTTGACTTACATGGGATTAAAATATTACCAGCTAAGACCTTTTGCTGTCAAATGCCATCATCCATTTGCACATCTATTACCAGCTAAGACCCTTTTGATATGGGGAGCAATTCCTTTCCGGATTTGTAAACTCATAAGGTACTTATGAACATGAACATGAGTAGCTGATGCTATTAAACCTACCACTACTGGAGTCTGAAGTTTCATCAGTCCTGGTGGGTTGGTCTCTGCCAAGACTGAAGGAAATTCTTGTTGCAACTGTAGAAGTAAACTTGAAGGAGGATTTTTCAGTAGAGAACTTATAGGAAGTTAAAAAATATTCTTCAGAAAGCAGAACCGTTAAGAGGTTTTGAAAGACAGTAGGAATGAACATTTCAGTTTTGTTGGGTGAAGACACAGGGTAGCTTTTAATATTTGAAGTAACTTTTGACACATAAGAAGGAATGGGCAGTATGGAGCTATTAGAATGAGTGAGTGATTTGCTTCTGTCCTAAATTGACAATCTGGTTGGAAGTAAACTTGCAGTTGGTAACTGTCCCTGTTACCCTCTGAACCAAAATTTGCTTCTTAGACATAGATCCTAATGGTATTTTCAGGACCGAATGTTCCACCCCAGTGTCCACAAAGAGTTGAACGGCATGGCCCCTGATAGCTGCTGTTACCTTGGGGGGCCTAAGGAAAAAGAGCCCAGGCCCTGTTGGTCTGAGACTTTTCAGCAGATGGCAAGACCAGAAAAGGCTTAGGGTTGTCACGTTGTGGGCAAAGGGGGCAATCTTTGAATGAATGTCACAGTTCCTTGCAATAAGCACACTGGCTCCTTGCCGACCAAATGCATCCGGGTTTCTGAGATTTTGGCCCTTCTGGTCATTGTACTTTTAATGGGGAGGCTTGGAATCAACTCCTAGGCCTGGAGTGCTGTTACCAGGATTTTGGCTTTTCTTCTTGCAGGCTTGTTATCTGCCTGAACTGCCTGCTTTTGTTTCTCAGCATCTTGGTTATTATTAACTTTGTAGGCTATTTAAAACAACTGATAAATATTCATTTTGACAAAGTCTTCCAGTTTTTGTAACTTTTACCTAATGACTGGAGCTACCTGAGCCACGGATACCAAATTTATAGCTTGAGCATTCTCAGAAGTCAAGGGATCAAAAGGGGTGTAGGACTGAAATGCCTCTTGGAGGTGCTCAAGGAATTACCCTGGAAACTCCTTAGGTCCCTGGAGAATCTCAGTGGTTTTGGAAACACTGGTGGGCTTTCAAGCTGCCCCCCTTTAATTCTGATAATAGAGCAGATTAATAAGTATCCAATGCCCTGGTCCCACTGAGGTATTAGGGTCTCAGTCTGGGTGAAAAGGGGGGAAATATCTATCTAGTATATCTTGATTTTCTTCTTGTATGCCCCCAATACAGTCCAGAATAAACTTCTTGTCCTCAGTTCTAATGTCTTCCCGCACTTAAGCAGTAAAAAAGTGACAAGGAGCTCTTGAAAATAGTCCTATGTGAGGCAATGGGGATGTATAACTCATTCCATTAAAGAAATCAAGACCTGTGGCTTAGTTGAGAATGGGACCTCCTGATACCTCCAGTTATAGAATCAGAAGAGAAAAAACACGTATGTTCAGTAAACAGCTGCCTGGTTTTCTCTCCCCACAATATAGAAGGGAATTCCCAGAGGAGAAGGAGTGGGGACAGATCAGTATGGACCAGACATGAGCATCCATGTCAGAGAAGATAAAAGGGGGTTAGAAATTAAAGCAGCCTCAGCTTCAGCTGGGACTGGGGACAGCCATGGGCAAATAGAGGTGGTGGAGGTACCAATGAATGAAGAAACCTGGGAAGCATACAGTGGAGTGTTAGAGTTTACTGTATTATCAAGTGGACCCTCAGTAGAGAGAGGAAAACAGGATACAACCTAGAGGAAGCAGAGGCTACAGGTAATGGGTACAGTGCAATCATTGCCTCAGGGAGAGGTGGCTTAAAAGGAGAGTCCATAACATGAAGATTAGTATGTCCTGGACACTTAAGAGATGATAAGACCAGGACTCAACTGGTTATTTCGAGAACTTGCCTTTTATCAGGGTGGTGGTTTCCACCAAACTTAACCACTGATCAATGCAGGGGAACTGATCCAGATGACCAGGATTTCCCGTAACATTCTTCCAAACAGATTCAGTAATTTTAACATACAGAGACCCTGTAGAGAACCAACCTACTTTAAATTCAGGCCAGTCTATATTATAGAGAGTTTGGACTCTGCCTTTTGAGAGGCAGACACTGTAGTCCTCAGCAAATGCAACAGAGAAATTTCTTAGCATACAGTACAGAGGACTCACTGATTTTGAATTATGAAATCCCATGACACATAACAGACAAGCAGCACAAAAACAAGCAGACAGACAAATGACTAGTCCAAAGCAAAATAAATTGTACAAATCCTTGGGACACCGCTGAGAGAAAACAGAGAACTCTATTCAGTCAACATCTTGAATGTGTGAATAGCATCTGAAGGGCAACCTTGTCAGGTCATTTCTCCCTAACCAGAAATGCAACCAGACACTGTGGTCTCATGCTAGCAAACAGAAAACCAAAATAATAAACAGATCATTCAATCAGTCAATCAATAAATCTTGTCTCCTAGGAGATTATAAATGGACTCAGATTCTTTTGCAGTAACAGCCTCAAGGCAGAAGGTTACAGACCCCTGGTACAGCCGCAGGGCCGAACATTACAGATTTCTGGAACAACCTCAGGGCAGAAAATTACAGATCTCTTGTACAAAATTAAGGTCATAAACAAAACAAATTAAACAGCACAGAGTGTTACTGATAAACAAAACACAATTTTATCTCTTAGGTGAATGAGATAAATAAAGGCCAGAAGAAGTTTCTTACCTGAGGACCAGTCTGAAGATGAAGCAGACACAAGCCCTGTAGCAAAGAGCACAGCAATCAAGCAAAGTAAGTAATGAGGTTAAGGCTGACAGGGGTTTATATTACATGATAGTAGAACTGGCAAGTACATCACTAGTTGTACATCACAAGTTTAAGGTCAAAGTGTGCAGCTTATGAAAGGAGCTTCAGGTGACTGTGACTCTGTCAGTTGTTTCCCTGTCTCTTAAGTGTCACAGTTTTCTCTTTGAGGGATGACAGCACTCAAAGAGGCCCTGGGGTGCAGAATGACCAGTCCGTATGTACATCCCCCAGATGGGGCAAACCTCAGGATCACTGAGAGAAATTTCCACCTTCTATGTGATCTGCCTCTAATAACCTCTCCTTTTTTTCAGTCACTTTCTGGAATCTGGCATAAATCAGGTCCACTGAGCGTCTGATCAAGCCTGGGGCTTTGCTGGACTCACAGAATCCTGCATAGCTAAATCAAAGCAGTTTCTATGAGACCTTTGCATGTTAAGGGAATTGATCCCTGACACTTTCACTAGTCCCTTAGTCACCTGAGGGTATGTCTTAGTGCAGACTGAAGAGAAGAGTACATTTTATCCTCGACTCAGTCCAGAGTCTGAGTTCATAAGAATGAAGTTCCCTATTTTCCTTTGCTGTCTATAGGAATATTATACAAACACAAAGAAGACAGTAACACTCAGGAAAACAGAAGATGACATGAGAAAAAGAACAATTATCCAAGAGAAACAGAAACTCACCAACATAAGAATAACAAAGCAGATGGCTTTTTAGCACATATAAATGCATACACGAGCACTATTGTATCAGCTCAGCATTTCTCTGGGGCCTACAGAGTGGCCCTGGAGGACCCAGAAGAGAAGGCTCTCTCCACCCCATTAGTGATTAAGAGGGTATTCAAACGGACCAGATACTGAACTGATATTTTGTTCAGTAAAAAGCAAGGTCTAAGTATTGGCCTCGTCAGTCTTCAGCCTCCTTAGCAGAAGTATGGCCATAAACAGATTGTTACCTCCCAGGAGAAGACAGATGGACAGAGGTATTTTTGAAGTGTGAGAAAGTCAGCAATCATTCCATCTCTCTCTGAGAGAGTTGAGAGGTTATGGGGCCCTGGAATGACTCAGGGAGTGCCTCCCCTATAACAACTCCACCAAGTCAGAGAGAGTGCAAATGAGGTCTCCTCCTGAGGTTGGTGACATAATTTCTCACCAAGGCCTCTAAATGTTATAGCTGGATTGTGAGAAACGATGCCAACATTCAGAGAAGTTCAAATTTTGAGTACTTTATTGATTGCAACCAAGAGCAGAAAGGAGTAAGTAGAGAGTTTTAAAGATAAACATTACATAAGCTGTGCAGTTTGATATTTCTTTGCAAACCATATGGTTAATAAGTGGTACAGATAGTTTCACAATTTACACAACTAGGAAGTTTCCAATCACCAAGGGGCACAGGAAAGTGAGTGTGCAATATGATTACAAGAACATTGCAAAAAGGGGTAATCTCTAGGCTACGATGGAAGATCTGTTACAAAAGAAGTTATTTACTCATATAAAAAAAGGTATTTCAGCAGGCTATTATAGGGTTTTCAGATAGATATATCAGTTTAGCTGAAAAGTGTAATTTTCTTAATTTTGTAAAGCTTGGTATTGCTATGTTGGCTGGACAGGTCTAGAGATCCTGTAAATTATCAATTCTATTACCTTAGCTTCCTAGAGTTGGGGTGACAGATATAAGCCATCATGTCCATGTCTTTTTATTGTATCTTCTGAACCAACGTAATGAAAACTCTTTTGACTTCGCAAATAAAAAGCAGAAAGCAAAAGCACAGAATTTTTATGGGGACATAGAACATGTCCACAAGGCAGAGTTGCCATTCTCTAAATGACTCAGATCATCTCCTCCCTAAACATTAATGTCACTAAGGATCAGAACTCCTGTTTCATGGTGGGGAAAAAGTCAAGCAACCTTTGTTTGTAGGGCAGCATCTATGATATCCAGGTCATGTGAGCAACTGTTTCTTGCCCAAGTAGATCGTGATCCCCAAGTCATTAGATAAAACAATCAGAAAGAAACATGTTGCTATGAATATTATTTTATCTATGACAGGCTAGGGGTGATCCAAAGTATCTGTTGGTGAAGAAGACAGTTTCTGTGTAAAGGGTAACCAAGCCAGGATGCAGGTGCCTCAAGTGCCAAGGTGGCTTCAGGTGTCCTGGGCAATGACCATTCATGGGAAATGTTACATCCACATTCTGGGGTCAGACAGGGCTTATCAGTACTAGAAGCATTGATGGAAGTTCTCAGGGCTGTTTGGATGACCTCCTGAATAGAAAACAAGTGGATGCTAGGTCATTTTCCAATGAAGAGTCAGGTAGTGTGGGGATGAGGATGAGAGTGGGGTCCTCAAAGGAATGAGGGAAAGTTCCCAAGGATGGAACAGTAGGAATCAGGTCCTGCAACCTTGCTCCAATACCCCCAACCCTGCTTTCAGGAAATGATTGAGCTGGAAAACTGTGCCAGCCTTTGGAGAGGGGTTGTGACTGTAAAAGTCTGTTGAATCCAGAGTAACCCAAGAAAATGGGATACCATCTGCTCCCATCTACCCTTAGGAGCACCTGCATAAAGCAGAGTAGGCCTGGCTGTGACTGTACTTCCCTCAAATGAGCCCATGTGGGAAAGGTGGCTGTGGGGTGTCCTCTTCCTTTGGGTGTTGCTAGGTCCCTGGCCCAAGGGACATTGGCAAGAGCTTAAGGGGCAAGAGAAGGGAGGAGGACATACTCCTCCCCCTAGCCTCCCCTTCTGTCCCACATCCTTCTGGTCTGGTCTGGTGGGAGGTACAGAGACCCTGGGTTGGGACTGCCTAAGGTCACAAGTTCTCTCTCTTATACTGGGAATGTTCTTAGACAGTCATTCATAGCAATTTGGACACTTTAAGTCCCAAGTTGCTCTTTTTCCTCCCACCCTTGACTGAGAAGTTCATCTTGCAACATGAATTGTTAGATTCTGGTGATTCCTTACAGTATTTATTTTGCTATAGGTTGGGGAATGGAGATGAAGAGCTGCTTCCATGCTTTGAGACAAAATGCCATTGAATTCAATAGACCTTAGAGAAAATATACCAGCTTAGGAAAAGTTCTTGTCTTGACAGATTCAGGGTGGAACTACATTTACAGTTGACTTTGTAAAACCTGGCCGAAAAGTCTAGGATGATGATCATGAAAAAGAAAGATGATGGAGAAAAATACCAGTTTAGTGAAAGAACAATGGGGTCTGGTCAACGTGGGTGTGGTTTCCTAGGCAAAAGGGAAGGGTGAGAAGATAAAACAATTGCCTTCAGGGGTCTGAGAGACATCTCTCTGTGGGGCACAGAGCTGTTCCATGTTCTAGAACAGTGGGGCTAGGTGATACCTGCAGACAACTGAACTTATATGGAGGTCGCCCTGAGAGGAGAAAGGGGAATGGAGGTGGTAGTAGAGTGAAGGAGGGTAGTCACCTGGGTTGCTGGTCTCTTCCTTATCCCCCTTAGATCACATTTATGAGTACAGTGATCCTTCCTAGGTGATCCTCCTCACAATTAGTAGACTGCTGCCACCCACCCAGCCTTGAGATTTTCTGGAACTTTCATTCGGAGAGTAGAGGAGTGCCCAGGCATGCTGTTCTTCAAGGCCCTAACCATAAAAAATCACTGAAAAAGTCACCGTGACTAACCCATTTTTTTCTGCTTGTTAAGAATTGTCTATGGGTAGGGCTGGGCATGGTGGTTTACATATGTCATTAGAGCACTTTACAATGCCAAGTTGAGAGGGGCGCTGGGGTCCAGGAGCTCCAGAACCACCACTGTCAACATAGCAAGATCCCATCCTATTACAGGAACTTTGGCACTCACCAAGAACTGGAATGAATGCACTCAGAACAAGGAACTAGTGATTGAGAGAAGAATCAGAGGTGTTTATTATGGAAGTCTCACATGGAGTAGACTCTCAAAACCTAAGCCCCGATCCTCAGTTTAAAGCTGCTTCTATAGAACATTTTGGTTACAACATATATGTGTTGCCCATTGGTGAGTTTACAATGCTAAATTTAGGACTTGGAATGGCTACTTCTACTTGTATAACAAGCAATGAAGCAGATATTTTGTGGACATTTCCATATGAGGTGTGGTAAAGTGTGTTTACATAAACAGAAATTTCAGTTAAGGAAAATGACATGTAGGTGCTTTCTTGCAGCGTATTTACAGAAGCAGAACTGGCAAATTGTTGCTTACTTAAGGTAAAACCATTGAGGTCAAATTTTCTGCTTTATTCTTGTTTTTTTTTTCCTATCTCATTCTCCCCTTTGAGACCCTTAAAATTTTTCTAAGGGACATCATCTGCTTTCCTTATCTCGCCGGGGATGTTCATATTCATGGAGAAACATTTTGGATTTTATGGATTCTAGATGGGAAGAAACTAATTGAACTATTAGGTTGAGAATGCAGGGTCCAAATAGGAGTGCCAATAGGACCATGAGGAGGGGTCCTGCTCAGGGGAGAAACCAGGTTGCCAATACTGTTCCAATTCAGTCAACAATTAGCCAATTCTTGTCTTCCTTTTGTGATTCATTCTCTTAATTATTGGGTCATGTCCCTAACCACACCTGACTTTTATACATAAAAAACAGCATTTCTTATTTAGGAAGAGACAAAGACCTTTCTTTTCAACATTTAGCAGGTTTAGTGCCATTCTATTTTGTTAAACTGCTTCAGTTAAGAAATCTAATTGATCTCGAAGGGTCATGAATGATGTAGTTACTCTTTCCATGCCATCCGTTAAATCCTTAGACAGTTGATGATAGTATATTTGAGACCACAAGGCATCCTATCCCAGCATCTATTCCAACTGTTATTCCTAGTCCAATTAACAAGGATGCAATTGGGATGGCTCTTTTAGTTGGAATGTATGCTTCTAGAGGCATTGTAGGAGATTGATTATTAAGAACAATTATTATTTGTGGAGTGAGGAAGGACAGAGTACATGTTTCAACCCAGTCAGCCAGTAGGCATTTGTAGGAATTTGTTCCATATATGAAGAAAAGATATGTAAGAGGTTGGCACCAGGGTTTGACTGTCAAGGGAGAGTTCCTGAATATCAATAAACTGGAGACATTGACTGGTGGTTAGGTTGCCAACTGACTTCATTCCCATTTTGTTTGTCAGGCATTTTAATGCCTTTAGGGACAATTCGACCTGAGTTAGTATTGTACCCATTTCGTAAGTCTCCAGTCTGCTGGTCATCAGGGTAACACATAATTTCCTGTGCTATTGGCATTGCAGCAGAATGGGAGGGAGCTGTAGACAAATAAAGCCGGCAGTCTTTGGCCAGGTTGGGATTACTATTGTTAAGGAGACAATAAGTTGCATTTAATATTTGATTTAGATGATGGTCTAAGGTGAGAGGGTTATCTGACATATTGGTGAACTATGTCAGAAGCGACCCAACAGACTTAGGGGAACATCAGGGCAGGTTGTGTTTGCCAGACCCCTGTAAGGGTTTTCCTGTATTTTTCCTGTCCAGAATGCCTTTCCATTTTTAGTATAGAGGGTGTGATTTTTAAAACATCTACTTGGCATACAGGGTAGATGATATTGCAAGAGCATGATTGAATCCTTGATTTTATGATGGGGTCCTGATATACACTGGTTGAAACAAGAGACAGGGGTTTGGCCTGTGTTTTGATAGACTCTGGGGAAGGAATGTGTTCTTCTCAAAGAAGAGAAAGATACCAAATTCAGCATTCTTGAGTGGTAAGTTGGATTTAAAATGTTGATAACACTTCAAGAGTACAGAAAGTGACTTCACTTCTCTTTTTCCAAGAGGTGATGCATTTGTCCAAAGGGGGGAAATCTGATGCAGTGATAAATCGTTAGTGGAGAAGGGATGAGCAAGTTACCATTGCTTGTGATTCTCAATTATGCCTTAGGATCAAAATTTTGCACAGAAGTTTCTGAAACTGATTAACATATATATTCCAATTGTGAACATAATAAAGCAGTAATACATCCTATGAATGAGAAATACAGAAATAGTAATAAAGACTTCTTGTCACATTTCCAATCAGTGGGGGTTACAACAATTAGGCTCATGCCTAGACTCAAGACAATTCAGATAAAAAGGGTGAGGGTTGAAGAGTGGTAGCTATACATTAAGTGAATTAGCAGCCAGTGAAACAGTTTATATATGGTGTTGATGGCTGGCTTTTCAGGTTTCCGCCACGCATAGATTAGTCAGTTTCCGGAGTGACTAAAGCAGGGAAGATACATGGAAAGTGATTTTGAGCAGGTTCTTAGGGGTTATGATTGCCGTCCAGTTGGCTGAGCAGCTTGTACTCAGGAGTGATGGATTCAGATGTCTATACTAGAAACTTTTAAAGCTGTGGGAATTGTTAGCAGCATGGAGTAGGGACACTCCCATGCAAGTTTTAAGGGTGCCTTGTGCCATTCTTTTACCCAGACAAAATCTCTTGGCTTGTAGGGGTGCACCAGTTGTTTTCAGGCAGGGGAAGACTTTCTGGCAACCAATGGTGTAACTGGGATATATTGGTATCTAAGAGCTGCAGCTGGGAATGAATATCTAGATTTCCTCTTTCTTTCCTCTCTCTAGGGATCTTACAAGGGGAAAAGGTCTGCCAAACAGGATTTCATAGGGAGGAGAGCTTGAGATTTGCTTGCAGAGAGCATCTTACATGGAGGAGAGTCACAGGCAGTAGAGAGGTCCAGGACAATTGGGTTTCCTGATAAAATTTACTTAAAATTTGCTTTAGGGTTCAGTTCATGTGCTCAACTTTCATTAAACTCTGAGACCTGTAAACTGTGCACAATTTCCACTTGATTTATAGGGCCCTTGCTAGTCCTTGTGTAATTTCAACCACAAGGTGAATCCATTTCTGATCGATTCATTAGGGAGAAACCACCATACTTCTAAGCCCTTGGCAGCCTTTCCCTTTGTTCCAGTATTCTTATTCCTGGGCATACCTTTTGCATTTGAGCAGAGATGACATCATTAAAATTTTGCCATGAGGAACCTGAGGGGCTGTCTGTTTGGCCTTCATGACTGCTCTTGATTTCCTTTGATTATGGAACTTTTTCCCTTTTAGTGTCCTTGGCAGTGCATGACTGCAATGGCGTGGATTTTTGATAGCTTTTCCTCCTGAGGGAAGGATACTTTTTTTAAACGTTAAAATTATGGAGTACAATTTAGGTTTAAGTTTACAAATACTAATTGTGCAGGTACACTTTTTGATGGGGTGTGCCACCCCCTCCCCAGGCAGATTCCCACTACTGTCAATTTCACCTCCCCACCCTCCTGCAATTTTCCACTAAAATTAATCCTTTTCTAATAATATTACAATAATTGTTCAAGGTCCACCTATGAGAACATGTGATATTCACTTCTTTGATTCTTTAAAAGATCACTGAGTATTATAAACTCTAAGACCATCAAAGTTGCTTCAAAGTTCAGGATTTTGTTCTTCTTTATGTCTGTGTAAGGGTCCATTGTGTATATGTACCATGTTTTTAAATCCTGTCCTTTTTTGATGGGCTTCATGCTTGATCCCATGTACTTGTGAACAATGCTGCAATAAACATATGTCCAGGTATCTTTTTTGTAGTGTGATTTGAGTTCTTCTTGGTGTGTTTTCAGTAGAGGGATTGTAGAGTCATATGGAAGGTCAATTTTTAGAACTTTTTGGAATCACCACACTGTTTCCAGAGTCAGTACTAGTTTACAATCCCACCAACAGTGTAAAACCGTTCCCTTTTGACCAAATTCTCTCCAACATCTGTTATTTTTTGAGTTATTGGTGATGACCATTCTGATTGGAGATAGGTGGTATCTCAGGTAGTTTTAATTTGCATTTTTTTGATGACTAGTGAGGCTCAACCTTTTTTCTTGTATCTGTTCATTGTTCATATGTCCTTTTTTGAGAACTGCCTACTCATATCTTTTGCCCACTTTGTAATGAGGCTGTTTTTTGTTTTGTTTTGTTTTGTTTGTCCCAGCACATTTGAGTTTCTTGTATATCCTAGATGTTAGGCCTTTGTCAGACATAGTGTTTGCAAATTTTTTTTCCCAGTCTGTGTGCTGACTTCCTGATCTCTTGCTTATTTGGCTTTGCAGAAGCTTGTTAGTTTGATGAGGTTCCACTTGTCTATCTTATCTCTTATGACATGGGCATGTAGGGATTTGATCAGGAATTGGTTGCTAGTTCCAATTTTCATATGAGTGTTTCCTGCATTTTCTAAGGTACTTATAGTTGGGGGTTTTATGTGTAAATCTCATCCATTTATAGATGATTTTTTTATGTATGGAGATATGGGGGGATCCTGTTTCAAACTTCTGCATGTGGTCAACCAGTTTTCTCAGCACCATTTACTGAAAAGGTCTCCTCTCCCCAGTGGTTGGTGGTGGAGGCTTTGTTGAACATGAGTAGGTTGGGAAATTGAGGTTTTGCTTCTGGGATCTCAATTCTATTCCATTGGCCTATATGCATGTTCTTGAAATGATACCAGGCTGTTTTGATGATTGTGGCTTGAAAATAAAGTTTAAGGTTTTGAAGTGTGATACTTCCTGCTGTTTTTGTTGTTGAGAATTGTTTTGGATATTTGTTATCATTTATGTTTTTATATGAATTTCTGTATTGTTTCTAGGTCTGAGAAGAATGATACTGGTATTTTGATGGTATTGCATTAAATCAGTAGATATCCTTAGGTATAATGGATATATTTATAATGTTGATTCTTCCAATCCATGAGCATGGAATATTTTTTCAATTGTTTGTTTCATCTTTGATTTCTTTGAGAATTCTTTTGTAGTTTTCATTGTATTTGACAGTTTTTGTTAGTTCTATATTTTGGTCCTCAAGCTGTGCAATTTTTTCTTCTGCTTGGTTAATTCTGCTTTCCATGATTATCAGTGTGTTATTTTTTCATTCACAGTATTCTTTACTTCTATTATCTCAGTTATGAACTTCCTCATATTTTCCTCTTGTATCTCCTCAATTCTATTTATTCTTGTCTTGATATCTGTTTATTCCATGTCTTGATATCAGGTTTGTAGTTTGAGACTAGTCATTCTGGGGGTTCTTCTTTGTGTTCCATAGTCTGTTTTCTCAGTATCCTGCCTCGCAGGGGTCTATGTGAGTCTCATAATATTCCTTTGGTTTTTCTTCATTTGTGTAGATTTTGCCCCCCCACTTTTTCCCCCTTCTTTAATTCTGTTGTTCAAGGATGGTGGGGTTACTTTTACTTCTCTTTTCTCTGTCTCTTATTCTTCCTTATGTGGATCCTCTGACTTTGTTCAATTCTGAAACTGGAGTGTGATTTGGGGGCTGTACTTTTTGCAATTTTGAGATTTAATTGAGAAAGGAGTTGTGATTCAACATATTTCTGCAGATGCCAGTATCCACAGACAGGTGTATGGGACCCTGGAACCCACTTTCCACTGTCTTGCAATCCGTCCGTGCAGTTGGGTGTAGGTTTGCTACCTGCAAGCAAACTAGGGTAGGAAAAAGTAAACTAAAGGAAAAAGAAAGGAAGGCACAAGAGTAAGGTGGAGAGAGAGAAGAGGAAGAGGGAAAACAGACAGACATACTGACTAACACTGAAAAGAGACACAAAGACAGAAATGAATTAAAAAACCCAGAAACATACAGACAGTTATACAAACACTCAAACCAACAAAGACCTCCCTGGTTAAGTACTCTTCTCATATACAAACAGGAAGTCTAAACAAAAAATCAGTAAAATAACAGAAACAAAGCAAGTATGACAGTGTTATCAAATACAGAAAGAAAAACAGAAATAAAAAAATGAGCAAAGCAAACAAACAAAAAGAAAAACATATAAACAATGAAACAAATGTACTCTAAGGTCACGCCTGTAGGTCTAAATTTCTTTCAGCCCTGATCTCTAGTTCTGACCACAGACTGATAGTGTTGCTCACAGCTTGGGTCAGATGTCCCAGGCATACTGTGGAAGAATGGATCATATCTGGGTTCACCTGGTGTTTTGCCTGTCAAGCCTGCCCTCAGATCTGACCTGTTTTTGATCCAGCATGAGGGAGGGGCTTCTGTCTCTCCCAGGTTGATGAGACTACCTTAGGCCTCAAGTTGAAGGCTACATGGAACTGGACGATCCTGAGCTGGGCAATTCAGGATGTAGGTCTCTGCCCAGTGCGGGTACAGAAAAAAAATGATTGCAGTTAACATTTCTTCACCAGGCATCGGGCTCCTCTCCAGCTATCTCCAATCTTCTGTCTCCATTGAGTGGATCCAGGGCTTCTGCTGATTTGCTGTGACAGGTGATGATGTAGGCCAGGTGATGAGAATCAGTTGGATTCCAATGACTCTTTTCAGGAGATTCCCTCAAACAGCAGATGATCTTTCAGGCCCACATGATTTGAATCTCTGGCTGGTGGAAGCTTGCATTCTTCTTCAGGGGGTCCCCAGGAGCATGAACCCAAGTCTTCCCTTAGATGAACTTTCACATTCCCACCAGCACAGACCTACTCATGCAGAAAGTCTTTCTGGACCCTTGCTTTTGCAGAGTCTCTCACAGTCTGACCTGTCTCCTTGCCATCTTGTTCTAAACCCAGGAGTCCTCATTTTTTTGTTGGGAGCCGGCTGGGGAGGCCTACTGAGTGTCAGGAATCCAGGTGAGCTACGGACCCTGAGACCACCAGGTTTGGTTCAGGAGCTGAAGGCCCATTCCCGCCTCCTTTCTTTGTTGTTTAGTGTTACCCGCTGGCAGGGATTTTGATGATCTAAGCATGAAGTTCTAAGAATATGACAGTCATGGCTGACTCTAGGGATCCATTGATCCTGTTTCTCACACACTGAGGTTTCGGCTTTAAACTCGAGACCGTTCAAACTCAGATCACATTTGGGAGCCTTATACATGATACAAGCTAAATTATAAGATTTAAAAATATATTTGCAGAATTAGTATATACATTTAGAGAGCTGTTTCCAGCTTTAGATGGTATAGATGATTATCTTGGGTTATCAGAAATGGCCCAGCATGAACGTTGGGCTGGGCCACATTCCTAAGGGCCCAGTGTCCACTTTGGGCTGGGCTGCATTCTTTTAAACTGGTTCTTTAGCTACAATTAGTATAAGTTTTTTCTACTTATAATAGAAACTGAATTTATTTTATTCATAGAAAGT
This sequence comes from Cephalopachus bancanus, assembly GCA_027257055.1. Taxonomy (NCBI): domain Eukaryota; kingdom Metazoa; phylum Chordata; class Mammalia; order Primates; family Tarsiidae; genus Cephalopachus; species Cephalopachus bancanus. The sequence continues at coordinate 69,951 of JAPVLO010001518.1, read as the reverse complement.
ATTGTAGAATAGTCATGCTACATGAGGAAATTATGTTAATTCAAGCATGATCAAACATGATACTTTAAGGTTTTATAAGAATACAGCTAACTTTAGAAATTTCAGTGTTCCCACTTTCTACTAATTGCAGTTTTGGCTTTAGTACAATTACAGTTTGTATTTGGGTTTTATTTTAGAAGCTTTATTGCTTACGATCAGCCTTATAAATCAGGATTAGGAATTAGAAAGTTTTATAGAAATTAAGATAGATACATAGGATTTTAGAATAGCCATTTTGTTAAACGATCATAATCAATTGTTCCTGGAAGTGGCCCAGCTTGATCTTTGGACTGGGCCACATTATTTAGGAACTGGTTTGAGCTATAATTAAGAGTTGTTTATAGTACAGGTAAAATTAACACAGGTAAGAAAGGTATTAGGATCTTAGTCAGTTATATTGCTTTTGAGGTATATAAACCAAGCATAAGGAACAGTGAGATAATTTTGGGATTGCTCTTCCTCATGCTTGGGAAAACGCCTGGTGGGTGGGAATGTCCCTCACCTACCTGGCTTTGTGTTCACATGAAAGTCTTGTGATTTGATTGGGATTGTTCTTCCTTATGCCTAAGGAAATGCCTGGTGAGTGGGGGATGCCCCCATCTACCTGGCTTTGTGTTCACATGAAAGTCTTGTGATTTGATTGGGATTGTTCTTCCTTGTGCCTAAGGAAATGCCTGGTGAGTGGGGGATGCCCCCATCTACCTGACTTTGTGTTCACGTGAAAGTCTTGTGACTTAACATGTGAAAGTTTGGGATAAAACACTCACAGTTGGTCCCAATAAATGGCTTCTGCTCATTTCACTAAACAATTGTCCACTTTCTTTCTTTCTCTTTATATCTATCCCTCCATATTTCTTTCAATATCTATCCCTACTACAGAATTGGCTTCTGCACTAGACAGAGTCTGGTCTCTTTCTTTCCCCTTTTTTTCTCCAGAATATTCGCTGATGCTGCCCCACCTTCCAGGGACTCTCTAAATCTCTTTTGGGGGGCTGGCCCTCCATAAATGGTACCCAATGTTGTGGGATCCCTGGAAAGGTAAGTATTTTTCTCATTTCAGGGCAGCTAGGATCTTACCAGTGTGCTTCAGACCCCTCTGTAGAGACAGGCAGAGTGAGGATGGGTAAGTAAGTTTTTGTGAAGCCAGAGCCATGATCTAATCATGGGCCAGAGTGAATCTAGGAACGAAAAGCATTCATCAGTATCTTTATGAATACTTTGTCGAAACGTGGAGCTAAACCTTGTTCTTCTAATCTAGCTCATTTTCTACATTTTGGGCAGTAACAATATTAATTAAACATGCTTTAAATCCACTGCATGATTATGAGAAATTTCCTTCCCAAAAGCCCACTAATGATGATAATGATGATGATGATGAAGAAACTTTTCTCTTTGCTGCAGCCTCGGCTCCCCCTGATTATAATGACAATGATAAATTATCTCCACAGGATGAAGCTGAATCTGAGGCAGAAGCTTCTAGGTATCATACCAGTGCTCTTACAGTCAACCCTGATCCTTCCCTCCCATAGGCTGCTTCTTTCAATGCTTAAGTCCTAAAGCCAAACAATTTGCTTAATAATGCCAGTAATGCCCCTGCAGCTCCTGTCTTTCCTCTTGGTATGCAGGCAGTACAAGTTGAAGCGAAAAAGAAGGAGATTGTAGTTTCACAGCTTGTTTCCTGATACAATTTTATCCCAGTGCTGATGAAGTGGATCGAGCTCACTGGGAACCCTTGCTGTATAAATTGGCAAGAGAGTTACAGGAGGCAAGCTAAAAGTATGGTACTCTTGCACCTTATACAAGTACTATTTTAGATCAATTTGCCTCTCAATGGATGACTCTCATAGATTGGCAGCAATTAACCAAAAGCTGTTTGACCAGAGGTGCTTATTTGCTGTGGAAAACCAAGTATGAGGATCAAGTTAGAATTCAAATGGACCAGAATTTAAATCGACCTGCTGGGTAATTCATTATTTCTCACAATATGCTCTCCAGGACTAGTATCTATACCAAATGGCTAATCAAATTTCTCTATCCAAAGATGTTTTGCTTCAGATAAATCATTGTGTTGTCACCGAGTGAAAAAAATTACCAGCAGACACTGCTCAGACTTCTTCTTTATCTGATATAAAACACAAGGCCGAGGAAAGTTATGAGGACTTTGTTTCCGGACTCACTATGACTATGAATTGGGTAATTACTAACTAAGAAGCAGCAGAAATTCTTATCAAACATTTGACTTTTGAAAATGCTAATAATTCTTGGTCAGGCTTTGCTTAGACCCATACGCAACACCGGATGGGTTATTGATTTTATCTGCCAGTGCGCAGATGTAAGCTCAGTTATTATGCAAGGGATGGCTTTGGCCACAGCATTGAAGGGAGAAACCTTTTCACAGATTGCCTAAGATATGCAGGGTGCAGGTAAACAGAAAAATATTTTAGTGTAATCATGTTATGTGTTTGGACAAATCAGGCACATTAGTAGAAACTGCCCCGTTAAGCTTACTGCACCTCTTTCTAAGCTTTCCTTTAAAAGTTGAGAATACTGAAATAAAGCCTGAACTTAGTTATGCGTTTTCTTTTCTTATAGGAGCTCAAGCTATAATAAGCAGAAATATATAAGTAATATGAATAATATAAGTACTATAAGCAAAAGTATATAAGTAATGTGTAAGTAATATAAGTAAAATAAGTAATATAAGCAATATATATATAAGCTATATAAGCAATATATAAATAATATAAGTAATATATATAAGCAATATAAACAATATATAAGTAATATAAATAAGTAATACATAAGTAATATGTAAGTAATGTAAGTAAAAGTATATAAATAATAAGCAAAAGAATATCTCATTACAGTCTTGCTTTAACTGTGGTCAAGTCAGACACATTAACAGAGATTGTCCAGCTAACAAGGTATGGCCAGCTTACATGGCATACCGTCTCCACTTACTGGGTTACTTGACCAAAAACCTTATGTCCCAAATGCCAAAAAGGCTTTCATTGGGCCTGAGAATGCCTATCTAAATTTCATAAAAACAGCACTCCTTTAAACAAACAGAAAGCCACCCCGGTTCAGAAAAACTTCCAGAGGGGCCAGCCCCAACCCCACATGACAATAGGGGCACAGCCACTGCCATGAACCCATTCGTTCCTTTTGCTCCATCACAGAACTCATCCGAGCCACCCTAGGGAGTACAGAACTGGACTTGTGTTCCTCCACAACTACAATATTAACTCCAGATGTTCTAGTGACCCCAATTCCTACGGGAGTAAAGGGCCCTCTCCTGGAAGGAATAGTGGGTATAATATTAGGCAGAAGTTCCTTGTCTTTGCAAGGAATTTCCATTATTTATGGAGTGATGGATTCGGATTACACAGGAGAAATCCAGATGCTTGTTGCTCCCCCTAGCAAAACAGTGCAGAGAATAGCCCAGTTGCTCCTCTTGCCTTATCACAAAGCAGGTAAAACTTTAACCTGCCCAGAGGTGACTCTGGATTTGACTCAGTGATGTTGCTTTTTGGGTTCAGGGGTTACTAAATCTAGACCTCTAAAAGATTTATTTATACAAGGAGTCAAAATTGCAGGCTTGTTAGACACAGGAGCCAATGTTTCTTGTATTGCTGGAAAGGATTGGCCTGCCTCGTGGCCAACTCATATGGCTCCTTCAGGACTTATAGGCATTGGTCAAGTACCCTCAGTATCCAAAGCTCACAGATTTTAAGACTTCAGGGACCTTTTGCCCATATGTTATTCCATCTATCACCTTTGCATTATGGGGAAGAGATATTCTTTCACAAATGAGCATGCTTTTGTATAGCCCCAATGATAAAGTCTGAGCAAAAATGCTTATGACCCCTTTAAGGGACTTGGTAAAGATGGGCAAGGAATACAGGAGCCTGTCCAAATAACTAAGGAAACTAGCAGAACAGGTATTGGTTATTCGAATTTACCTTAGGGGCCATTGTTTTCAAGACTGATTGCCAGGAAAGACAAACTGATTTGGGTGGAACAATGGCCCATGGCCTCAGAAAAGCTAAGGCAGTCAAAAAACTAGTTTAACAACAATTAGAGGCTGGTCACATAGAGCCTTCTATGAGCCCTTCTGAATGGCAACGACTAGCCCTTGAAACACTCCTATTTTTGTAATTAAGAAAAAATCTGGTAAATGGAGACTTTTATGGGATTTAAGAGCTATTAACTCTCTTAAATGTGGAGGTCATGGGAGCATTGCAGCCTGGATTGCTATACCTGTTAACTTTAATATTATAGTTATTGATTTACAGAATTGTTTATTTACTATACCTTTAAGCCCAGAGGATTGTGAACAATTTCCATTCAGTTTACTCTCTGAGAATTTAAAGCAACCATTTTAAAGATTTCAATGGAAAGTCCTGCCACAAGGTATGAAAAATCGCCCTACCTTGTGCCAAATGTATGTGGATGCAGCCTTACAAGGTATTAGAAGCAAATATCCTAATCTCTATTTAATCCATTATATGAATGACATTTTGCTGGCTCATGAAGATTGTGCCTTTTTACATGAGATCCTTAATGAAACTGTGACTTCTCTCACTGATTACAGTTAGAAAATTTCTCCTGAAAAGATTCAAACCAATCCTCCTTTCACATTTCTTGGCCGTGTGTTAAACACACAAACAGTGAGTCATCGACCTTTGCAGTTATGAAAAGATCATTTGGTGACCTTAAATGATTTCCAAAAACTGTTGGGAGGTATCAATTGGATTAGATCTTATTTACATGTTACCATGTCAGATTTAAAACTTTTATTCAATATTTTGCAGGGGGATTATTCTCCCAATTCTAAGAGAAGTCTAACACCAGAGGCCAAGGAAGTCTTGTCCCTCATGGAAAAGGCTATTTTGTCTCAAAAGGTTAAAAGAACAGATTATTGCCTGCCTTGGGACTTAATTGTTCTGGCCACTCTTCATACTCCCACAGGGTGTCTGTGGCAGAAAAGACCAATCAAATGACTCCACCTACCGATAACTTCTAAAACGTATTGGCTTCTTATCCTTATTTAGTAGCACTGCTTGTAACCAAGGGGAGACAAAAAAGCGTTGAATTATTTAAACATAATGTACACAATATAATTGTCCCTTATAACAAATTTCAATTTCAGACTTTATTTCAAACTAACAACGATTGGCAGGTAGCATTAACTGATTACAGAGAACAAATTCCATTCCACTTACCTAAAAGTTCTCTGTTACAATTTGTGAGACAAAATTCTATGACTTTTCCTTGCAACTATTCCTCAGTCCTGCTTGAGGGGGAAGCTTTGGTATTTACTGACAGCTCGTCTAATGGTAAAGCTGTGGCAGTTATTAATAATTAATCACATGTGCTGAACACCTCTAAATCCTCAGCCCAGAAGACAGAGCTAAGGACAGTTTTGTATACCTTCACTGCCCTGGAATTTTCAAGATTTGATTTATACACTGATTCTTGTTATATTGTGGAATTGTTTCCTCATATCCAAACAGCTTGTATCCTGACCCACAAAACTAGAATTTTGGAACTATTAACTCAATTACAACAGCTGATTAATAATAGAAAGGAACAATTCTTTGTGGGCCATATTATGTCCCATTTTGGTCTTCTGGGACCTTTACACCAAGGCAATCAATTGGCTGAGCCTGACTAAGCCTACTGTGTGTGCTGCAGTAGAGGCTGAGGCAGTTACTCAGGCCAACTTTTTCATAAAATTCATCATCAAAATGCTCCTGCCTTACAATATCAGTTTCATTTATCCAGGGTAACAGCTAAACAAATCGTTAAGAGTTGTCCAGTTTGTCCCACTTTTGCTCCAGCTCCAGGAGGAGTCAACTCTCGAGGACTGAGACCTAATGTGCAGTGGCAAATGGATGTAACTCACTTTCCAGTTTTGAAAAATTGTCTTATTTGCATGTGACTGTGGATACATTTTCTCATGTTATTTCAGCTTCAGTAAACACTGGAGAAGCCTAAAAGGATGTGGCACAACATTTATTCTTTTGCTTTTCACAGCTAGGTATGCCAAAGCAACTGAAAACTGACAACGGTCCTGCATATACATCTAAATCTTTCCAGCAATTTTGGTCCCAATTTAATATTTCTCATTCCACAGAAATTCCCTGCAATCCACAAGTTCAAGCCATAGTTGAAAAAGCTCACCAAACTTTAAAAAATCAATTAAATTACAAGAGGGAGAGTTCAAGTATAGCTCTCCTCACCACATCCTGAATCACGCTTTATTTGTTATTAATCATTTAAATCTGGACTCTTCAGGCTATTCAGCTATGGATAGATGTTGAAATCCAGAAGAAAATATAAAACCTCTGATAAAATAGAAGGATCTCCTTACAGGAAAAGGGGAGGGGCTGCTTTATTTTGTGCTCAAGTCAAACATGTTACTAATTTTAATTTTTCTTATGAAGGGCATTCCAACTCCCTCCCTATTTGCTTTTATGATAATTCTGCTTTTAATAATTACCAGACTTCTTGCTTAATGTCCACCTTTAAGTCTCTGAGTACAGAAAGCCCCTATCAGGACAAAATCAAGGATGGTTGATGACTGGAGATGTTAATGCCTGGAGGAACCACTCCTAGCTGTGCAACTAGAGTTACATCGCCTCTCGGCATACCTGCTTGGCCCTCCAATGATACAGAAAAGAACTGGTCACTCATCTGGCGAGATGCTGGTTTCCTGAAATGGAGAGACTGTGCTTATAACTGTAAGGTGGACTGTCCTGTACCCGGTGAAAGACTATATATTAGTGACTGGGATTTTAATGGCACTACGCTTGCTGCAACTAGAAGGCACTCCAATGGATGGGTACCCCAAATATTTTCATTTAAAATTGGAATCAAACAAGCCATTCAGCCTCATTTGTGTAGAGCCCTCACAGCCCTTCAACCAGTCAGCCTCTCTAGGCCTGTTGGACAAACTCAGCAGTATCACATTAGGACATGCTTACAGTACTCTTATGTGTTTTTAGTTTGGAATGAATATCGAACTGTTAAAATTATTTACTGTGATAATGTCTATAAGATATCTTGTACTGAATGCATTTTAACTAATTATTTAACTATGTCTTTTTATGAGGGATTTGTCATCTCCTTGGTATGATGAATATGGTTTGCAAACATTGCATGAGGTTAATGCTTTATTAGCCAGACAGAAACAGGTTTTACCCACCTTAATTTTAGGAATTACAGCTTTGATAGCTATTGCTACTTCAGTAACAGTTCAGCTGCAACTCTACCTAAGGAAATTCACACAGCAACCCTTGCTGGTCAGTTATCTAGGAATGTCTCCTACTCAAGAGATTATAGATCGAAAGTTAAAAAGTAGATTTAATGTTTTGGAGGAGGCAGTTTTAGCAGTAGGACAAGAGCTTGTGACGTTAAAGATAAAATTGGCTCTCTGGTGTCACTCTGAGTTTAAATGGATTTGCCTCACTCCTTTAGAGGTAAATAATCTGTCCACACGTGGGAAAAAAGAAAAAAATCATATCCTTGGAATTTGGAATCATTTGGACTTGAGTATATACCTTACTAAATTACACCAAGAAATACAGGTCATAAATATCGCTGAAAGACAGTTTTGTCCTCAGAATTGGCCACTTCCATATTTAATAATTTCTCAGCATTCATCAAGCAAAGGTCATTGATGTCTACACTCATTAATGTGGGAATTTGCGGAGCAGTGATTCTTGTGTTGCTATGCCTGCTTCCAATTATTTTCAAGCTGAAGAAAAGAATTTCTCAGCTCAACACTGAGTTCCGTGGGTTCATGCTAAAATATAGAAAAGGGGGGGATGTTGGGAGCTGGCTGTGGAGGCCCACCTGAGCGTTAGGGATCTAGGTGGGCTGTGGATCCTGAGACAACCAGGTTTGGTTCAGGAGCTGAAGGCCCATTCCTGTCTCCTTTCTTTGTTGTTTAGCACTACCCACTGGCAGGGATTTTGATGATCTAAGCATGAAGTTCTAAGAATATGACAGGCTTGGCTGACTCTAGGGATCCATTGTTCCCGTTTCTCACAGACTTCAGTTTTGGCTTTAAACTTAAGACAGTTCAGACTCAGATAATATTTGGGAGGCTTATACATGATACAAGCTTCTTTATAAGATTTAAAAATATATTTGTAGAATTAGTATATACATTTAGAGAGTTGTTTCCAGCATTAGATAGTATAGATGATTACCTAGGGTTACCAGAAATAGCCCAGCACGAACCTTGGGCTGGGTCACATTCCTAAGGACCCAGCATCCTCTTTTGGCTGGGCTGCATTCTTTTAAACCGGTTCTTTAGTTACAATTAGTATAAGTTTTTTTCTACTTATAATAGAAACTGAATTTATTTTATTCATAGAAAGTATTGTAGAATAGGTCATGCTACATGAAGGAATTAGGTTAGTTCAAGCAGGATCAAACATGATACTTTAAGGTTTTATAAGAATACAGCTAACTTTAGAAATTTCAATGTTCCCACTTTTTACTAATTGCAGTTTTGGCTTTAGTACAATTACAGTTTGTATTTGGGTTTATTTTAGAAGATTTATTGTTGACGATCAGTCTTATATATCAGGATTAGGAATTAGAAAATTTTATAGAAATTAAGATAGATAATAGGATTTTAGAATAGCCATTTTGTTAAGAGATCATAATCAGTTTTTCCTGGAAGTGGCCCAGCTTGATCTTTGGGCTGGGCCACATTCTTTAGGAACTAGTTTTAAGAGTTGTTTATAGTATAGGTAAAATTAGCACAGATAAGAAAGGTATTAGGATCTTAGTCAGTTATATTGCTTTTGAGGTATATAAACCAAGCCTAAGGAACAGTGAGATAATTTTGGGATTGCCCTTCCTCATGCTTGGGAAAACGCCTGGTGGGTGGGGATGCCCCCCACTTACCTGGCGTTGTGTTCATATGAAAGTCTTGTGATGTGATTGGGATTGATCTTCCTCATGCCTAAGGAAACGCATGGTGGGTGTGGGACACCCCTCACCTACCTGACTTTGTGTTCACATGAAAGTCTTGTGATTTAACATGTGAAAGTTTGGGATAAAACACTCACAGGTTGTCCCAATAAATGGCTTCTGCTCACTTCACTGAACAGTTGTCCATTTTCTTTCTTTCTCTTTATATCTATCCCTCCATCTTTCTTTCAATATCTATCCCTACTACAGAATCGGCTTCTGCACTAGACAGAGTCTGGTCTCTTTCTTTCTCCTTATTCCTCCAGAATATTCGCTGATGCTGCCCCACCTTCCAGGGACCCTCTAAATCTCTTTTGGTGGGCTGCCCCCCATAATTTTTATAGAGGACCGTATATGGATGGTGACAAAGACGTGTCTTGAATTTGTATAGATATTTACCTTCTATCCTTTCCTTAATTCCAGGGCCCTAATTAAAGGCATTATCTGCCCATTGAACTGATCATTTATTATGAGGGCCCTTGATTCTATTACATATGTCTCTGTTACAAGCACACATCCTGCCAAATGATACTTATATGACAGGAAGTTGCATCCATCAGTGTAAAGGACACATCCCAGAGAATGCAAAGACTGATCTGTGAGATCTGCATGGCCTGAGTAGATCTTGTCTATTGCTTCAATACAGTCATGGTCCAGCTGTCTTGTTTCAGCAGGTAGAAAAGTGGTTGGATTTAAAGTTCTGTCTCTAGGTTCACCCAGAAATTTTTACACAGAAGGCCTTGGTAGCAGCTCATGCATAGATTGGTGGTCCAATGGTGCCCTATGTGGTCTACTAGGGTTGTGGATAAATGAGGGACTTAGCTATTCAGAATTTGTCTCATGGTGATTTTGTCTGCCTCTTTAGCCAATAGAGAAGTGTCAGCCAGGACCTGCCGGCAGGGTGGCCATCCAGTTGCCACTGTGTCTATCTCTTTGGAGAGATAAGCCACAGACCATTGCCAGGTTGTTATATTCTGAATTAGATCACCGGGGCCACTCGCTTTTTTTCACAAAATAATAGATTAAATTTCAAGTTACATCAGGGAGTCCCAAGTCAGAGGCTTCTAGTAAAGTCTTCTTAAGGGTAATAAAGGCTTCTTGTTGCTGTTGTCCCATTTTAATGGTTACTTTTTTACCTCCTTTGTGGTTTTATAGAAGGGTTTGACTATTAATGGGTAGTTAGGGAATCCAGATAAGACAGAATCCGGTGGCCTCCAGAGACTCTAGAATTTGCCTTCAGGACTTCAGGGTTGCAAGGGTCCAAATAGCCTTTTTCCATTCAGACACCAAACCCTGATCCCATTTTGAGATTAGAAATCCCATGTACTAGATTTTTTTCTGTCAAATCTTGGTCTTTTTAAGGGACACCCTGTCTCCAGCTTTCTGGAGCAAGTGTAGTAATATCTCTGTTCCCTTAGTGCAGTGCTATGACTGAGTAAGCAAGAAGAAGCTATGCTAGCAAGTTGAGTTTAATTAACTATGAATTTATTAACACATGGCTCAACAGGAAGAATGAAAACTCTTGACAAATTGGTGCAGCTTGTGATAAGTCTTTATAGGTAAAATTTGCAGCATTGGCTACATAGCAAGTTAGTCACCATAGCACCTATTAGCTAACAACTTGGCAACCAAAATGAAATTTTGATTGTTAGGGAGCTTTGATTAATTTCATCTCAGGTAGGTACAGCCAGTGACCAGAAAGTCCCTTGAATTCTGCCATTAAGATATAGTTTAAGGTAATTACGTAGAGACAAGGAAGAAGAATCATTATACTATGGAGAAACCTTTGTTAGGTCACTAACAGATTATAAGAAAAAACTATAAAAATGTCAAAATGTAACATATGATTTCAGTTAACAAAGTATACAACCACATGAAACTCATGGTGAAGGAGTTCAGTAAGGATCAGTAGGCAGCGGTCAACATAACCTGCCCAAAGGAGACAAAACTGGGGGTCTGTGGTCATAGGAACATAACCGTACGAAAGCATTGATTCTTAGGTCAGGCATGTAACTAAGATGAAAGTTTTAAACAAAATGGAGTAAGATTTTAAATATTATTATTTTGCTAGCAATTTGATTTTATTAACTGATTTAGCTTGTTTTGACAGTCTTCCAAATTTGTGGTTGCCAGGAGATCATTCACATATTGCAGGAGGGTACATTTGGCTTACACTTGGGAACTATTCCAGATTCTCTGCTAAGGTCTTTCCAAATATGGTGGGCAAGTTCTTGAACCCCTGTGGCAACCCGGTCCAAGATAATTGCTTCTTTGACTGGTGATGGGGTTTTCCCATTCAAAGACAAACTTGGGCTGATTTACATCTACCAGAGAAATGCAGAAGAAGGCATTCTTCAGATCCAGACAGGTGTGCAATTTGGCTTCTGCACATATGAGTCTTAGGAGGATGTATATTTTAGGGTTCACTTGATAGATGTTTGTTTTGCCTTGGTTGATGGCCTACAGGTCCTTGAAAAGTCAATAGCTGTTGGTGTCTGGCTTTTTCATAGGCAACAGAGAGTATTCCATGAAGACAGGCATTTTTGAGAAACCTAAATTTTAGTTGTCTTTCAAGGTGAACCTAGTAACTTATCTTGGTTTCCCAAGATAAGAGATATTGTTGGACCCTTACTGGAGGTGTACTAGGCAGCAGATTGACCATTGTCAGTGGATGATTCAGAGCTAGCTTAGGTGATTCTTTTCAGGCCAAACTTCAGGGAAGTGGAAGCTTCATGTTTCCAGGACTGTGTTGATGTTTGTGGCAGGCTGTGAATGGAGTCTCCATCAATCGTCTAGGGGAATTGTGACGGATAACATTAAGGACGTGTCTTTTGGGGTTCCAGCTGTGTGGGTCCCAGCAATTCAATGTGGGATGTACCATCAGTCATGAAAATGATGTGGGGCCCCAGCTTGACAGCAAGCCCCTTCCCATCAGGGGTAATGGACACTCTGAGAAATAGAGAAAATCATGTTTTGCCTTGTGTTCCCCCATGATGAAATTGTGGGTTTCACAAAAAGAGTGTTCAATTTGGGTTCCAGTAGCCCCCATAATTTTTGTTTTTTTCTTTTTTTGACATGGCACCCACTGGTCTGTTTAAAAATGAATGTTCACATAAAGTCCTGTGTCCACCATAAAGTCCATTGACTAACGCCCAAGATTCATTGTGACTATGGGCTCATGGGACCTAAGTAACTGAGCCCTGACCTAAGCTAACTCAGTCTTAGTCAGTGCCAGCTAGCCTAATAAAGCAAGCAGCCGAGGGTTTCATTTTGTATGAGGCATTGTTCATCTTTGTTCCTTGATTTTTGTTATTCTTTCTGAGGTCTATCAATGTAGTCTTTCTTCCAGTGTCCAATTTTCTTGCAGTATATACACTGATACCATTGTAAGGGGACACAGATCATGGGCTTTGCTTTTATTAGCTTTGACTCAAATTCAGCTGGCTGGTCTAGGTCTGCAGGAAGGAAAACTGCCTTTTGCTTCATTCTCTGGTCTGCCTTGTTCTCAACCTCTTTTTTTGGAGTTTGTTCTCAGCTTACAAAGACATTGTTGGCTACCTCCAGTAGGTGAGTGATGTTCATTCCAGCTAACCCTTCATTCTTCTGTTTTCTTTGGATGTCATCCTGTGCTTGGCCCATGAAGGTAGCATTCACTACGTACTGATTCTTGGGTTTCTCACTGGTTAAGGGGTTATTTACTGGAATCTCTCACAGTTTCTCATAAAAGTCCAAAGGACTTTTATTGGGCTTTTGGAGGACCTCAGTAGTCTGGGACATATTAATGGGCTTTTTAGCTCCTGTTTATCATCATTTATCTAGTTTAGTACTCCCACCCTCTGAGTTTGGTTCACAATGTGGTTCCTTCTATGGGAAAGCACACCTTACCCAAGTCTCAGGATATAATAAACCTCCTGGGGCACATCTTGCTTTCCATTTTGGGGGTTCTGTCATTACTCTTCTCTACTCCTCAGTATTGAGAAGGGTTAGGAAGAGCTGATGACAATCTCCCCAAGTGGAAACATGAGTCTGACAGACAGACTCCACTAAATTGACTATGGCCTAGGGTTTTTCCTAGTAAGAGAAGGTATATTTCCACTTTAGGAAGTCTGTGCTGACAATAGAAGATAGATTGTTCACCCTGGACTTTGTTTCCTTGTGTCAAACATCAGGGGCCTCTGATTTCATGCAAGGGCATTTGGAGTGCAGGCTTGATGCTGAGCAAACATGCCTCCCCATTTGTTCCAGTTCTGCAGGCAGTGGTGGAGACACAAATTGTGGCAGGGGGACTTCTGACATTTCTGGTGTTGAAGAGGAGGCCTCTGGTATTACTGGTGGTGAAGAGGGGGGCTTTTGATATTATGGTTGTGGTGTAGGGTGTGGTCATCACCTGGGACTCCCTGGACAGTTGGAGGATTTTTAGCTTCGTGTCAGTTTTGATCTTTTGATTGAAGTGGAACTTTGGCTAGCATAATTCTACTCCATCCCTTCCTGCTAGTGCAAACCTATCCAAGTGTGCTGAGCTAATCCAATCTGTAGCCAAGAATCTACATATGGAACTGATCTGAGTGGTCCTGCTCTATCTTTGTTACATCCAGAGTTGCCTCTGGGGGCCAGATCTTGGTTAATGTTGGCCACTCTATTTTGCAGAGTTTTCAGTTTTTTTGGAGACATTTTATTACCATAGTCTCCTACATAAACTTTCCTGAAGTTTTTGATCACATGGTCTAAGACAGTAGGTTTTTAAGGGGACCCTACCATAGTGTGCCTCCCACTGTGTCAGTTTTGCAGAACAAAAGAAAAAGACCACCTGAACAGGCACGGTACAGGACGAAAATTTGATGCCACCCTGACTGCTTCCTCTAAGGGAATTTAAGATGCCTCTTGGCAATTAACAGGTTGGTATAACCCTCCAACCTGGGTCAGCCCTATGACGGAGCTGGGGTTACTTTTTCAGATGCATAAGGTTGTCATGGTACCACATGTTAGGGCCCAATCAGACTTTGTAGCCTAAAGTCCATGGAGCCACACACACATTCACAGCAGTTTCATTTTCTTTCTTTCAAACGCAGATGAAGCTTCCCCAGATATTCTACCTGAGTAGTTACATTAACTCTCTTATAGTGTACCTCCTCTTGTGTCAGGTGTCATACAACAAAAGACAAAGAGCTTCTGAAGACAACTTGAGGACAACAATCACATCGCCTGCCTGGCTAAATCTTCAAAGGGAATTTAAGAAACTTTTTAGCAGTTGGTGGGTTGGTATATGCCCCCAATCCAGACCAGCCCTATGATGGAACTTAGGCTGCCTTCAGTTGTATGAGTTCATCACAGTATAACCCTTGAGGTTAGGGCTCAGTATCCATAACCTAAAGACCATGGAGCTACACACACATTCACACCACTTTCACTCTCTTTCTTTCTAATGCAGATTAACCTCCCCCACATACTCCCCTTACCACCATTTTGTAGCCCTGACTGACTGGGCATCCCAGGATGTCTTACGAGTTGCTGGAGTTCTGGTTGATTGGTCCACACTCTCTCCATTGGTCCACCAAGAAGAGTGCATTTTATTGGTATGGGGCGTGGCTTGTGGAGTCTGTATCCTAGACAACTGGTCAGAGGTGCACCTTCCTATGCTTGGGCCACTCCTAGGCCACAACAGAGTCCAGAAATGGTGGGGACTTAAGCGGCCAGCCTAATCTGAGGGAACAGTAGGGTTTTCCCAGTCAGTGTACCAAAATGTAAGAGCAGCTGCAGCAACTCACTGGGAAAATGAATGAAGTCACTCAGAACACACACCAGAGACTGAGAGGAGAATCAAAACTGTTTATTCTGGAAGTCTCAGGTGGAGTAGCCTCTGAAATCCTGAGACCCAGTCCTCAGTTTCAAGTTGATTTTATAGAACTTTTTTTATTACAACATACATGAGTTTGCCATTGGTAAGTTTACAAATTTAAATTTAAAATTAGGAACGGTTACTTACGCTTTTACAACATACAATAAATAAAACATTTTTGTGAACCTTTCCATATGAGGTGTAATAAAGCGTGTTTACAGAAACAGTGATTGCAGTTAAGGAAAGTGACATGTAGCTGTTTACAGCATATTTACAGAAGCACAGATGGCAAGCAGTTGCTTACTTGAGATAAAATCCTTGAGGTCAGCTTTCCAGCTTAATTCCTATTGTTTTCTATCTCAATTCCTAAGAAAAAATGAATGAATACATAAATTAGTTGGGTGTAGTAGCATGCACCTGTTGTCCCAGCTACTCAGGAGACTGAGAAGTGAAGATTGCCTGATCACAGAAGTTCAACTTCACAGTGAGACATGATTGTGTCACTGCACTCCAGTCTGGATGACAGTAAGATCCAGATTTAGAAACAGGAAAGAATAGTCTCTGGGTTTCAGAGGCATCACTCTGTTTCTTTATCCCAAAATTTCCCCTTTTACAAGTTGTGGTTTCTCTCTCTCTCTTTATTTCTTTCTTTCCTGTCTCATTCTGTCACCCAGGCTAAAGTGTAGTGACACACTGCTCACACCCACTACAGACTTGACCTGATGGGGTCAGGCAATACTTCTGCCTTAGTCTTTCAAGTAGCTTGACCCACAGGAACAAGTCTCTGTGCCCAGTTCATTTTTCATTTGTTGTAGAGATGAAATCTCGCCATCTTGCCCAGGCTGGTCCTGAACCTGCAGGATCAGGCAATAATCCTCTCTCCTCCACCTCCCAAAGAGCTGGGATGATAGGAGTGAGTCACCATGCCTGGCACACATTGTTATTTCTTAGTGTCTTCCTTAGATATTCCAGTGATAAACCAGGAGACTGCCTTGTCAGCTCAGTCTGTGATGCCAGAAGCAGACTTCCTCAACATCAACTTTTGGATTTTATTTTTATCTTTATTTTTTGTTTGGCGTATTTTGGTAATTTTCTGGGCCATGCATAGTTTTGGGGATGCAGTTGCACTGTACCATGGCATAGAAGTCTGGGTATTATGCATATCCACTACTCCTGTGCACATTATGCCCAATAAGTGATTTTATAATTTTTATGATTTTTCTGGTTTCAGTCTGACATTTAAGACTTTCATCTAACTCAAGTTAATTTTTGTGAGAGAAAGGAATCAAGTTTTATTTTTCTTCCTGTAGTTATATAATGCTCTAAGCAATGTCGACTGACTAGAGTGCCTTTTCCCCAGCGTATGTTTGTGTCTGTTATACCAAAGATGCATAGAAGAAAATGGGGTTCATGTCTGGGTTCTCTAACTGGTTCCATGGGTCTGAGATGGAGAAACAGGAATTAAGCAAGAAAGGTGACCTCAAGGAACTTATTTTAATTAAAGAGCTGCATGCCAATTTCTTTAACCACAGTCTCTACTTCTGTAAACATACTTTACTTCCCCTCATATGCAAATGTCCATAAAGATGTCTGCTTCAATGATGCTAAACAACTCATGGGTCAATGACAAAATCAAAACAGGGATCAAAAGATACCTGGAAACAAAGGAAAATGAAGAAACATCTTACCAAACTCTCTGGGATGCCCTGAAGCTGTAGTAAAAGGGGAATTGATATCCCTACAAACACACATGAAGAAAATGGAAGGAACAGAAATTCACAACCTAACAAGTCACGTAAAGAAGCTGGAAAAGCAAGACTACAAATACCCTAATTTCAGCAGAAGAATCCAGATCACCAAAATAAAAGCCCAAATCCAGGACATAGAAGACAAAAAGATAATACAAAAAATGAATGAAACGAAAAACTGGCTCTTCAAAAGGGTAAACCAGATTGATGGTCCCCTAGCTAGACTGACCAAGAAAAACAAGAAAAAAAAAAAAAAACAAATAAGCACAATCAGAAACACAAAAGATGAAGTCACATCTGACCCTGAAGAAATACAAAAGATCATTAGAGACTACTACGTACACGTGTATGGAAACAAACTTAAAAACCATAAGGAAATGGAGAACTTTCTGACACCACACAACTTACCTAGGTTGGAACAAGAAGAAATTGAGACCCTAAATAGACCAATAACAATCAAGGAAATTGACTAAGTAATAAGAAAACTTCCTACAAAATAAGCCCTGGTCCAGATGGCTTTCCAGCAGAATTCTACAAGATATTTAAGGAGGAGCTGATACCAATCCTACTGAAGGTATTCCAGGCGATTGCAAAAGATGGAACTCTCCCCAAATCATTTTATGAAGCCAACATCACATTGATACCCAAGCCAGGTAAAGATCCAACAGAGAAAGAGAACTACAGGCCAATATCTTTGATGAACATAGATGCTAAAATTCTCAACAAATCCTAGCAAACTGGATTCAGCAATACATCTCAAAAATCATCCACCATGACCAAGTAGGCTTCATTCCTGGTATGCAAAGCTGATTCAACATTCGTAAAACCATAAATGTAATTAAATACATCAACAGATGTCAAAACAAAAACCACATGATCATATCACTAGATGCAGAAAAAGCTTTTGATAAAATCCAGCACCCATTCTTGATAAAAACCCTTGAACATCTAGGCGTACGGGGAACATACCTCAAAATAGTAAAAGCCATCTACAAGAAACCCACAGCCAGTATACTCCTTAATGGACAAAAATTGCAACCAATTCCCCTGAAAACTGGAACTTAGACAAAGATGCCCACTCTCTCCCCTCCTGTTCAACATAGTATTGGAAGTCCTGACTAGAGCAATCAGAGAAGAGGAGGCAATCAGAGGTATTCAAATAGGAAAAGAGGAAGTCAAGTTATCTCTCTATGCAGATGATATGATGGTGCACCTTGAAAACCCAAGATAATCTGTCAAAGGCCTCCTTATATTGATAAAGGCCTTTGGCAAAGTCTCAGGATACAAAATAAATGACAAAAGACAATCGCATTTCTCTACACCAATAATAAACAAACAGAAACCCAAATAAAAAACACAATTCCATTCACAATAACCACAAAAAAAAAATGAAATACCTTGGCTTCTTCCTAACCAGAAATGTGAAATACCTTTACAATGAAAACTACAGAACACTGCTCAAAGAAATCAAAGCTGACACGAACAAGTGGAAAAATATCCCATGCTCATGGATCGGAAGAATCAACATTGTGAAGATGTCCATCTTACCTAAGGCAATCTATAAATTCAGTGCAATACCCATTAAATTACCAACAACATTCTTCTCAGACCTAGAAAAAACAACACAGGAATTCATGTAGAAACACAAACGTCCAAGAATAGCCAGAAAAATCCTCAGCAAAAAAACCAAAGCAGGTGGTATCACAATACCAGACTTCAAACTTTACTATAAAGCTACAATCATCAAAACAGCTTGGTATTGGTACAGGAACAGGCATACAGATCAATGGAACAGAATTAAGATTCCAGAAGCAAAACCTCAATTTCTCAACCAACTCATCTTCGACAAAGCCCACATCACCTACCACTGGGGAGAGGAGAACCTATTCAGTAAATGGTGCTGGGAAAACTGGCTGACCACATGCAGAAGATTGAAACAGGAACCCTATGTATCCCCATGCACAAAGGTGAACTCCAAATGGATCAGAGAACTAAATATAAAACCTCAAACCATAAGAACCTTAGAAAAAGAAGGAAATACTCTCATGGAAATCGAACTGGCATCCAATTCCTGTACAAAACCCAAAACCCACAGGACTTCAGAGAGAAGATAGACAAATGGGACCTTATTAAACTGACAAGCTTCTGCAAAGCCAAAGAAACCATCAAGAGAGCAGGGAGACAGCCTACAGACTGGGAAAAAGTATTTGCCAACTCTAGGTCTGACAAAGGCTTAGCATCCTGGATCTACAAGGAACTGAAACGTACTGAAAAGAAGAAAACAAACAACCCCATTATAAAATGGGCAAAAGATATGAACAGACACTTCATAAAAGAAGACATTCAAGAAGACAACAAACACATGAAGAAATGGTCAACCTCACTAATCATCAGGGAGATGCAAATCAAAGCCACACTGAGATACCACCTAACTCCAGTCAGAATGGCAATTATCAACAACTCAAAAAATAACAGCTGCTGGAGAGGGTGTGGTGAAAAGGGAACACTTCTACACTGTTGGTGGGAGTGAACTAGTGCAACCTCTGTGGAAAGCAGTGTGGCAATTCCTAAAAGTTCTAAAAATTGACCTTCCATATGACCCTGCAATCCCCCTACTGGGAATATACCCTGCAGAACACAAATCACTCTATAAAAAAGATACCTGCACACATATGTTTATCGCAGCGTTTTTCACAATAGCAAGAACCTGGAAACAACCATGATGCCCATCAAAAGAGGACTGGATTAAAAAAATGTGATACATATAACGATGGAATACTACGCAATCATAAAAAAGAACAAAATTATGAATTTCGCAGCAACCTGGATGGAACTAGAGTCTATAATACTGAGTGACCTCTCAGAGAAACAAAGATCAGAATATCACATGTTCTCACCCATATAATGGCCTTTGAACATCCAATGTAATACTATAAGAAAATGACTGACGGTACTGGGAAACCATGGGGGGGATGGTATTAACAGTAGCAAATATCTGTCTGGGGCTGGGAAAACAGCTCTTATCAACAGGGTGCCTGAATGAAACGTAATTGTACACTTAGCCCTTAACTGTACCCCACAAAACCATAATAAAAAATATGGATTAATTATTAAAAACAAAAAAGATGTCTGCTTCAATGCTTGTTGTGGAATTAACCATTTCTGGTCCTAAAGTAAAAATTGTAGACCTATCAATGGCAGCTCCATTTATGCTGTATCACAAAAAACTTTATTATAACAGTTTAAAACTGAGGGTCAGGGCTCAGGTTTTGTGAAGTTACTTCGGTTCCAGAATAAACACCAGCAATTCTCCTGTCAGTCTCCAGTGCCTGTTCTGAGTGCATTCATTCCTGTTCCCAGTGAGTTGCTGCAGTTTCTGTAACAGGTACACTTGTCTGCTCTTGCACCAGACCAGGCTGTTGTGGCAGGGACAGAAAATCAATAGTATCCTTTGATGTTAGATCACATGGTTCTTCCAACTTTGTTCTTTTGAGGTTCCATGTGAAATCTGGGACGGATATTTTTAATGCTGTGACACACGATGTCAGTAGTTCGGCAGGGATTATATGGCATCTGTAGATAATTTAGGCTCATAGGGTTACTTCAACAAAGTGTAGTCTTTCAATCTGTGAGCATAGGGCTTGTCTGCTTGTGTCAATGTCCTCCACCATTTCCTTCAGCGATGTTTTGTAGTTCTCCTTGTAGAGATCTTTCAACTCCTGCGGTCAGATCTCTTCCTAGGTGTTTTCACCATTTGTTGCAATAGTCCATGATATTGATTTGATTCTCATCTTTGTTCCTATGGGTGTAGAGCTGTGTTACTAATCTGCCTGTGTTGATTTTGTATCCTGAAACTTGACTGAGTTCATGAACCAAATCCAGAAATCTTTTAGAGCAACGTTTAGGGTTCCCTAGGTAACAGATCCTATAATCAGCATGCAGATCCTATCATCAGTCTGGTTTCTTCTTTTCCAATGTGGAGACATTATATTTCTGTCTCTTGCCTAATTGTTGCAGCCAGAAATTCTAGTACTATGGTGAATAGGAGTGAGCAAAGTGGCAGCCTTGCTTCATTCAAATTTTGAGAGGGAATGGATGCCACTTTTCTCTGTTCAGAATTACAACAGATATGGGTTTGTCATAAATGCTTTGTATTCTTTGGAAAAACATTTCCTCCTTACCAATTGTACTGAGGGTGTGTGTCTTTCAGGGATGCTGGATTTTATTAAATGCTTTTTCTGAGTCTATTGAAATGAGCGCCAATTTTTTGTTCTTCGTGTTGTGAATACAGTAGGTGGCAGATATTTATGCATGTGCAACAAGTCCTCTTTGCCTCCCTGAGATAAAACCCACTTGATCTTGGTGGAGTTATTATTTTTTTTCTTTTTGTATGCTGTTGAATTTGGATTCCTAATATTTGGCTGAGAATCTTCATGACTATGTTCATCAGATATAAAGTTTGGTCATTTGTGTGTGTGTGTGCTGTCCCTTTATGGCTTTGGTCTCAAGGTGACACTGTCTTCATAGAAGGAGTGAGAGGGAATTTTCTCCTCTTTCATCTTATGGAATAGCCTTAGTAAAATTGGTCACAATTCTTAATAAACCTTGCAGAATTCGACTGTAAACCTGTCAGGTCGTGTGACATTTTTCTTGTTGTTGGGAGATTATTAATGACCATCTGAGTCTCACTGCCTGCTGTCTGTTTATGGTTTCTATTCCTCCTAGATTCAAGGTGGGTGTTTATGTGTTTCCAAGCAGTTATCCATTTCGTCTAGGTGGTGTAGTGTGTTTGCATAGCGGTGCTCCTAATCATCTTGAATGATATTTTTCCTTTCTGTTGTATGGAGATGTCACATCTTCATTTCTGACTGAACTATTGTGATTCTTCTCTGTTTCCTCACAAACCTTGCTAGTGGTCTATTGACTTTGTTCATCTTCTCAAAGAATCAAATTTTCATGTTATTGAGATTTTGTATTTATGTATTTATTTACAGAGTTGAAGTCTTACTCTGTCACCCAGGCTGGAGTACAGTGGGACACTCATGGACATGACAGCCAGGACCTGCTGGGTTCAGGCATCCTCTCACCTCAGATTTCCATGTAGTTGGAACTACAGGAGGAAACCACCATGCCCAGGTAGTTTTTGACTTTTTGTAGAGAAGAAGTCTTGTCCTGTGACCTTGGCTAGTCTCAATCCCTTAGACTCAGGCAATTCTCTCACCTCCTCCTCACAAAGTGCTGGGATGACAGGTCACCTTTCCTGGATTATTTTTTATTTCAGTGTCTTGCAGTTGTGCTCTGATCATGATTATCTATTTTCTCCTGCTAGGATTGTGTTTCATTTGTTTGTGCTTTTATAGTTCCTTGAGGTGTGACCTTAATTTGTCAGCATGCAGTTTTTCATCTTATTCATGTATGCAGTAAACACTAAATGTTTTCTTACTAATACTACATTGTGTCACAGAGGGTTGGGTTTGAGGATTTTTCTTTTCATCAGTCTCACCTTGTCTCCTAGGATGGAGTGCAGTGCCACAATCATAACTACCACAGCTTCGACCTGCTTGGCTCAAGAGTCCCTTCTGCCTTAGCCTCTCAAGTAACTGGAAATACAGTCATGTGCTACCACATGCAGTTAAGCTTATTTTATGTTGGTTTTCAACTTTTACCTGAATCTCATATAGCCATCTTTTTTCTTTGAATCAGAGTCTCACTCTGTCGCCTAGGCTAAAGTGCAGTGGCATGATTACTGTCACTACATCCTTGATCTGCTGGGCTCAGGTAACCCTTCTGCTTCAACCTCCAATGTAGCTGGAGCTACAGACAGATGCCACTGTGCCTGGCTAATTTTTTTTTTATTACTGTAGAGACAGGGTCTTGCTATTTTCCCCAGATATATCTCAAACCCACAGACTCAGGTAACAATCCCCTCACCTTTGTCTCCCAAAATTGTGGAATGACAGGTGTGATCCCTCTTGCCTGGCAGAGCAATTTCTAGAATCAGCATTTAGAATTGTATCTCTGTAATTTCAAAGATTTTGCTTTGTTTAGTGTCCATTGTTGCAAAATTTTATGGTCTTTTGGGGATGTTGGCAAACTCTGTCTTTTTATATCATCAGAATTCCTTCTCCTTTGGATAAAACTATTTCTTCTTTTCTGAGGCTATCATGGGACTGACATAGGCATTCCTTCAGTTGTATAGAACCTTGGCATGGTGAGTTTCTCAATCACCAGCTGTGGCAGTCCTGACTGGGCTCCTGTACAGTCTCAAGAAATGTGTCCTGAGTGGCCAGTATGGTTCTCCACATGATGTAACCAGGGGCCTGGGATCAGACCTTACCCAAAGTTGTGGTATTCTATCAGATCTGATGAACTGTGCCATCAACCTCTGGCCAGGAGGTGACATTTGTCAGAGAAATACAATCATGATGGTGACTGTGGACTTTCTACCTGGCCCATGTCACTCCAAGAGGCCCATATGAAGATTACTCAAGTTCCTGTCTGTTTAGAATCTTCAGGGCAAGAGGGCAGGGGTAAATAGCTCAAGCTCACTACCCACGTGTATGCTCAGCTACACAGTGGAAATCAGAGGGGAGTCCCCAACCACCACTGGGGGAAGGCTGCCAGGATAAGGCTACATAAAAAAGGCTTACTTGGAGAGTGAGAGGTCGCTATGACTTCAAGTCCCAAATGGTTCCCCGTCCTTATCTCCAGTCAGTCTGCACACAGAATGTCAGAGTGCAACCAGCTTTGGGTATACTCAAAGCAGCATTCCGTAGTCCAATACCATCTTTCACCATTGGGTTTGCCCTCAGGGCCTGTCCCCTCCCAAACCAACTTGAAATAAGTCATTGGCAAGTGTTCAGTTTCTAGAGCATTGTGGCCGGAACATCCTAGGTCTTTTTGATTCCTCTGCCCCATCCCCTGCTTCACTCTGTGTGTGTTTCAGTAGAACACAACTGTGTGTGTATAAGGCAACTTATTCCCATGTGTAGCTGGAGAACTGCAAGACTCGGGGGGCCCTCATTGTCTGTGACAGGAGCAGAGAATCTCCATGAATTCACTTCACACCTCCCTGAGTGCATCCGGAGACTGGTCACGGTATATGCTATTACCAGGCAAGAGTCTAGCCAGTTCCAACCCAGCTCAGATTACTTTTCCCTATATTGTGAAAATAATCAGTTCTCAGCTGTGTGGCAAGGATCACTGCCAGTTCCACAATTCTCTAGGTGCCAAGGAAACTCTCTCTATATTGGTTTAATCCATAGGAGAAATAAACCCTAACTGTTTTTAGTCATCCATCTTCATCTAATTCCCCCAAATGTCTATTTTGAATGAGTGTCAACCCACTCTCAGCAAACTACGTCATGGATTTTTGCCAGAGTCCAGCTCCAGCCGGGTTCAGGGTACCCCAAAGGTGGAGCCGGCGTCGGTGATTGGGGGGAAGAAGAAAGAGAGAAAGAGAGAGAGAGAGAGAGAGAGAGAGAGAGAGAGACTGGACTCCAGTCTAGTGCTGAAGCGATGTGTGTTATTGGGAATTACAACGGGTCTTTTGTACACAAAGTCAGATGTGAGAGGGGCGTCCCCCACTCACCAGAAACCTTAATCCATGAAAACTTAATCAATGATTACCTTTAAATCCTTTTCATATTATAATCTTAAAATCACATAACAAAGAATAACCTAATCTGTGGCTGACATGTTCTATAAACCTTTTTCATCCCAAGCTGATTTATGACAAGTTAAACAGTTCTATAGAAGCTTAAGTATTTACTTTACAAATGAAAGTGGCCCATCCCAGAATGTTTGGAATGTGGCCCAGTCCAAAGTTCACAGTGGGCTACCTGCAAGTAACCCAGCCACATTCTTTCAACAAAATGGCTGTCTTCTAAAACTATATTCTACTATTTACACCTTCAATAAATCCTAAGATCATGACCCAGAAGGCTGTGACCAATACTAATTCTCTTAGATGTGACCCGAGTTTGAATTACAAGTTGTGTGAAAACCAAAGCTGCAGTTTGTGGAAGAATGGGAGCAATGAGCTTCTAAAGTTAGCTTGTGTTCATCCCGGTCTCAGAGTTTTTATGTTTTGAGCTCACAGGAGCTTAATCTGGTTAATGCTGAGTAGAAAGGGGGAGGAAATGGGGTCAAATAGCTCCCGAACGCATCTTAGTGGTCTTGGGGTCAACAGCCCTTCCTGATCCCTAATGCTCAGTGGCCCTCCATGTCTGGTTCCCAACAGGTTTTCCTGGAAATGAGAAGACCTAAATGATGCTGCCTTTTATTGATTTTACTTTGTACCCTGAAAGTGACTTAATATCCCTGACATGACTATGCCACACCACACACTCATAAAGAGTTAAGAGAAGGCCTATTGAAGACACTTGGCATTCTCTGTGAATAAATCCTATGCAAATGGTGGCCAAGAGTTCTTGAGTCATGTCCATTCAGGCAGCAGCTTTCTAGAGTGGCCTGATTGGTCTGAAGTCTCTGAACATAAGACAGGGATGCTGACAGTGACCAAATGGTCAGAATCTGTGATGGCATGTGTCATAGAGTGGGAGCAGGTGCTCAGCTGTTGCTGTCTCCTCAGCGGGACCACAGCATAAGCCCTATCTAGACGGAATGAAGTCCCTCATGCTAGGTTCCATATTTTCTTACCTAATGGGGACACTAAACCTCATCCTGAACATAAGAATTATCCCAGCACCAGATAAGAAGGGGCCCTGGCTTCCCTGCAGTGTCATGGTAAGAAAGTCCCTTCCTTCTGCCTTCACCCTCAAAGGGTATTGCCTTGAAAGACACCCATTCCATCCACTGTTGGTTTCTGTCTGTGCTCACCTCCCTCCTCAGTCTTTTCCCATCCAGAGAGTCCACATACACCACTCAGCTCCCAGGAGCACTCATTCTGTGGCCTAGAATGAGGCAAGGCCAAACATAGAATCTCAAACCAATGATTGCTTTCAAACCCAATGTGATGACTTTGGGTTCCTCGCCTGAAGACATTCTCTTGGAGAAAATGTCAGGGACATCTCTTCAGTGACCCCAAAGGAGAGTTTGAGATACAGTCCCTCAAATTGGATGGCCTCAGAATCCTCTCCATTCAAGAGGTTATAATCTCATCTAGCCTGTAGCATCCCATGTGGGAGAATGGGGCTTTCTATAGCCATCCTAATATCCTAATACCATAGACTTTCACAGTATCCCAAAAACATTGGAAAATCACATTTCCAGGACATAGTCATTGAAAAGATGGCAAAGGTGACATCCAATGGATCTTCTTCATTAGCACCGCAGACATTGACAGAAGGAAAGCAACTTATACTCTTTCTACTCTGTGGTGCTATAAGCTTCCCTGTGCTCTGGAGGTCAGTGAACACAAAGGGGAGAGAGATTCAGTAAGGTAGTTTTCAAGTGTAAACATTTTTCTCCTTCTTTTCCATTGCCACCATAATCACAGATTCAGGTATTTTGTGAGGGTCAGGACCCAGAAACAAACAATCCTTTCAAATAAAGGCCACAATAGCTGCCTGACAAAGAAAAGTTTTCTTTGGTCTTCTGCCATCCTGTCTGTCTCTCCCTTTCATTCTCCTCTGGGTTAGTCATAGAAGGTAGAATCCATCATCTCTAAAGTGTGGTTTTTGGGGAGAAAAAGAATCACCTTTTCCAAAAGCCAGATATGTTTCAATTGTAAACATATGATCTGTAAAGTCCATACCTCAAGACAGGATCCAGCCAGGAGTGGTGGCTCATGTCCATTATCTCAGCACTGTGGGAGGCTGCAGCAAGGATGGTGCTTGAGCTTTAGAGACTGAGAAAAATCTGAGATATATAGTAAGTCTTTTCTTGTGTAAAAAAAAGTAAAAATATTAAAATTAAAATTAAAAAATCAGCTGAGTGTAATGGTGTGAACCTGAAGTTTTAGGTACTCAGAAGGCTGAGGAAAGAGTATAAGTTGAATTCATGAACTCCACACTGCAGTGAGTTTTGACCATGCCACTGCATTCAAAAAAACAAGTAAAAAAAAGAAAGAATGAATGAATGAAAGAAAAAGAAATAGAGAGAGAAAGAAAGGGAAAAATAATTTGATCTACATTTTTTGACAGCAGGACCTAAAACCCAACCTGCTCATTTCCAGAATACTGTGGCCCACACCCAAAAGTGGGAGAAAGCATGCTCAGAGAGGGCAAGAGGAATCTAGACAACCAAGAAACATGTCTTCCTTTATAGGTTTCCTTAGTCTAAGAACTGTCAATTCCACCTAGATTATCCAGTTCCATCTCATAAGTGCCCATATGAACAATGCCTCTGGTATTGTTAGAAGCTTCAGAAGATTTTCATGAAAACCTGCTCCATATATTTGAAAGTCTTTTGTCTTATTCATACATGTATATCCCTTTTCTCTTATCCACTTGTGAGCTGATTTCTTAGTAAAATTGCACAAAGATAGTGACCACCACAGAAAACAAATGCACTCACTCATGGAGCAGAAATGCCACATGATTCGGAGCACAACTACCCAGGTGAAAAGCAAGCAAGACCTGCTTTCTTTTATTTTTTCTTTTTGATTGGAAAATACAATTTATTTGAAAAGTATATTAAAGAGAGAGAGAGAGGAGATTCAACTCCTCAAGGTAAGGGAGGGAGCCAAGGCAAGAAAACATAATGATCATGTGTCAAGGAACCTCATGGTAAGACCATGGTGTAGCACAGCAATGGCCAGGTCCCCTTTCTTTTTTTTTTAAGTTGAAGTTTCACTCTGTCACCCAAGCTAGAGTTCAGGGACCTAATGACAGCCACCGCAGTCTTGACTTGCTGGGTTCAGGCAATTCTTCCACCTCATCTTTTCAAGTATGTGAAACCACAGGCACACACCACTATGCCTGGGTTATTTATTTATTTATTTTAGAGATAAAAATCACCAAGTTTCCAGCACTGATTTGGAGCCTCTGGGCTTTGGTAATCCTCTAGCTTCTGCCTCCCAAAGTCCTAGAAATATGGCTGGGTGCAGTGGCTCATGCCAATAATCCTACCATGGAAGACCAAGGTGAGAGGATTGCTTGAGCCCACAGATTCAAGACCAGCCTGGGAAAATTGATGAGACCTCATCTCTACAATAAATCCAAAAATTTGCTAGGCATGGGGTCACATCCCTGTTGTTTCATTTACTTGAAAGTCTAAGGAAGATGAATCACCTGGGTTCAGGGAATTGAGGCTGCGGTGGCTGTGAGCATGCCCCTGCATTCCAGTCTGGGTAACAGTTAGACTCTGACTCCAAAAATATAGTGCTGGGAGTACAAGCATGAGTCACCACACACAGGTACAGTTATTCTCTTTCCTCTGTGTGTCCTTAGTTGGAAGAAGGAAGTCAGAAGAGGAGCCTGTTTTTACTACCATAACTGATACTACCACTAGTATTCATTTTGGAAGACATTCCCATATATATCTCAAACCCTTCCTTGTGCATCATTGTGTACAAGGGACAGACAGAGCACCAGTGACAAAACATCACTCCGTGTTTTCTTTTTTCTGTTTATTTTTTTGATTGTTCCATGTTACATAAGATGAACATGGAAATAACCAGATGCCAGAATCTAAAGGGCATGTGACCAGGATTCCATTTTTTCTTCTGCCTCCTGAAAGTCTTTTTGGCTCCATCAGGCCATATATGGCCTAGGTGGAACAGCTACACAGAGAACAGTGAGGAAAACTTTCTTGGTTTTTAAATGATATATGAAATATATCTGTCAGAATTCTCCAGAGGAACAAAGTATGTGAGGATTATTATCTGTACATTTATGTTTTTGTTTTCATCATCACAGAAATAACAAAACAAAGTCTAGGAATAGAAGTTCCAGGTCTGGCACTCTGTGAGGCCTAGGCAAGATAATAATTTGAGGTCACAATTTTCAGGCCAAGTTCAGGAACACAGTGAGACCCCTGCACCTAGTGAAAACAGAAAAAGAAGAAGAAAGAAAAGAAGATCAGATATGGATGAAAAAGGGAGATTTTCCACAGTGCCCACTTTCCCCTCCACCTGCATTTCCATCCTGTTGCCTACCTATAAGTCTATCAATAGAAAGAAAGGAAAACATTGCTGATGCAAAAAACATTTGGTGGAGAAAATAATCAAGAAAATCCATGTTTTGTATAATTTCCTTTGGTGTCCAGTCAACAAAACAAGAGAACCCTATTACAAAATGGACAACACTTAATTAGAAAGTGGGGGGAGAAGAATTAATGGGGGAAAAATAGAAGAGGCAGAAGAGGAGAAGAAAGATGATGATGACAAAAAAGGCAAGGAGAATGAAGAAAGAAGAATAGAGTGGTGTCAGAGGAGGAGGAGAAAGGAGAGGAAGAAGACAAGGAGAAAGAAGAAGGAGGAGGAGGAGGAGGAGGGGAAAAGGAGGACCAATAGGAGAAAGAAGAAAAAACAATTAGAACATGAAGATAACAAGGGAGGAGAAGGAAGCAGATGATGAAAAAGAAAAGAATGAAGAAATAAGAATAAAGAAGAGGAGAGGGTGAAGAATGGAGAGGGCGAGTGAGAGGAGAAGGAGCAGGAGAAGGCAACAGAAGAGGAGGAGAATGAAGAAGAATAAACAATTAGAAGACTAAGATGACAAAGAACATGACGATAGAGAAGGAGAAACAAACAAAAGATGATGGAAAGGACAAGAAGGACAAAATAAGGAGAATAAAGGGGAGTAGGAGAAAGAGGAGAAGGGGGAGAAAGAGTAAGTGAAAGAGGAGGAAGAAAAAGAAGAAGAAAATGAAGAAGAAATAGAAGAAGAAGAAGAAGAAGAAGAAGAAGAAGAAGAAGAAGAAGAAGAAGAAGAAGAAGAAGAAGAAGAAGAAGAAACTATTAGAAGACTAAGATGATAAGGCAGATCATGATGGAGGAGGAGAAAGGAGCTATTAAAGATAAAAAAGCAGAGCAGGCTAGGATCAAAAAAGTATACTGTAGGCAAAAATATACTTCAAGTATTACGTGGAATGGAATAAAAATTAATAAATTTAATGACAAAATACACTTATGCCAGCACAATGTTGAGAAAGATATAAAAAGATACACTTCAATTTTATTAAGACTGAGCAGCATTCAAAATGTTGGCAGAGTTTTTTAAGTCTTTAGAGTATAATATAAAAACTATATAGTAATAAATTAGAAAACAGAGAGGAGAAATATTTTCTCTAAAATATAGACTACCAAAACTGATGTAAAAATTATTATATTCTCAAAGACCAAATACATTCTAAATATATGGACCATTAATCAAATATTCTCATTGCTTGGAATTACCCTTTTTTAAAGCTTTTAAGATTTAGAATTTTTAAAATCTATTTTACTGATTAGGAAAAAAAGAAATATCCTGAAAATAATTGTTTTGTCTAAAACATATTTTCTATATAAACATTCAAAGTAAGTAATTGATTTGTACATAAATTAGTATTTAAGTGTACACAATCACAGTGAATACTTTGTTTTATAAACATATTACAACAAGGCAAAAATTAATTAATATTTTCTAACAAATTAAGAATTAAATAAGCCAGGCTCAGTGGCTCAGCCTGTAATCCCGCTCTTCAGGAGGCTGAGGTGAATGGATTGCTTGAGCCTGCGGGTTCGAGACCTGCCTGGGCAACTTGGCGAAACCTCATCTCTCCAATATATAAAAAAAAATTAGCTGGCCGTGATAGCGCGTACCTGTAGTTCCAGCTACTTGGAAGACTGAGGCAGAAGGATTGCTGGAGCACAGCAGGTCGAGGTTGAGGTGGCCAGTAGCGGCCACTGCACTCCAGTCTGAGAGACAGCATGAGACTCCAACAACAAAATAATGAATTAAATATGACAATTTATTGACTGAATATGTCATTTTTTCACCAATGTAAATTTTCAAGTGTAATTAAATGTAGACAAAAACAGTCAGATAACTTTTTTTGAGTTGGAATATCACATCATGTCTCAAGCTGCCATGCGGTAGCAGACTCATGGCCACCTCAGCCTCAACATGCTAGGCTTAGGAAATCCCTCTGCCTCAGTCCTCTAAGTAGTTAGAACTGCTGGCTCATGCTACCATGCCCAGCTAATATTTTGGTTTTTTTGTAGAGATGAGGTCTCACCAAGTTGTCTAGGTTCTTTTCAAACACATGGACCCAGGTAACCCTTTCACTTCAGTTTCTCAAAGTGTGGGAATTGCAGACTTGAGTCATTGACTGAAAATATGTAAAATAGTAATGAAAGCACTTTAGAATATAGAAAAAACTAATGCAAGTGACCAATGTGCACATGAAATATGTTCAACATCCTTATTCATTTGGGATTTCAATATCACAATGAAATTGTCATTTTATCTTACTAGTATGGGTACTTGTAAGAAGACAGATATATGTCAATGAGGATGTGGAGACATCAGAACAATAATACAGTGCTAGTGGGATGATAAAATGTTGCAGCAAATTTAGAAAATATTTTGGCAGTAACTGCAACTTTAATATAGTGCTGCTATATTGCCCAGCTATTCAACTCTTGAGTACATGCCCAACAGAAATGATAACATAAATCTACACGGAAAGTTATATATGATTGTTCATAGAAACATTCATTATGGGTCATGGACAATGGTTGAATTCGTAATGCCAATATTTTGGAATGCCAAGTTGGGAAGATTGCTTGGAGTTCAACACAACTCAGGAATATAGTGAGATCTCATCTCTACAAAATATTTTTAAAAATTAGCCAGGTGTGATGGTGACTGTGGTCCCAGCTACTAAGAAGGCTGAAGGGGGAGGAACACCTGAGCCCAAGAGACTGAGGCTGAAGTAAGCAGTGATCCTGTCATTGCACTTCAACTCTGACAACAGAATTAGGCTCCAACTACTCCAACTGAAACACACACACACATACACACATACACACACACACACACAGAAAAATTATAATAGCTAGTACCTAAAAACATCCAAGAAATAGCCTGAAGAATAATAATCAGAAATATTGAAATAATTTTATAAATGAAATGGAGATATATTTCATTATAGTTTGAAAGAAATGAACATTGAGCGCCTAATGGAAAAAGCACTATGCATGTATATCAGTGACTGAAAAATTACCAAGAATTGGACAAGTGCTCAAAGATAGCACAGGCTAGAGTCAGATAAACTGAACTGGTGAAGTTCAGATTGAGTCAAGTTTTGCAAATTGAACACATTTTTCTATAATAAAAAGTTACATGAAAAGTGAAAAGTGAAAAGTTAGAGTTCTTTCATAAATGGAGTTTAGCCATTACAATGACCCGATTTCTGTCATGGATAATTCTATTCCCAGACGAGATCTCACCCAAGTGGACACCAATGTCATTCCAGAGTCTATCCTATCAAAAAGGCTGCTTCCTAACCAGTGAAGGCTGGTCTATAGGAACAATGGAGATGGAACTGAGCCCTGGTGTCTTGTGAGGCCCAGGATTGCTGAAGATCTCTCATAGCAGTAAGAAGATCTTCGCATATTGTGAAGATTTTGAGAGATTTTGAGATAGTGTCTTTTACTTGAAAAAAGTAGTGACTGGGTGCAGTGACTCATACCTGAAATCTCAGAACTTTGCGAAGCCAAGGCGGAAGAATTGCTTGAATCCAGGGGTTTGAACCCCATCTAGGCAGCATAACAAGAGTCCATCTATAAAAACAATTAAAGAGTTAGCTGGGAATGGTGGTGTTTTTAGTTCCAGCTATTCAAGAGACTGAGGCAGGAGGAATACAGGGGCCCAGGAGGTTAATCTGCAGTAACCATTATGGTGTCACTGCACTCAATCCTGCGTGAGAGAGTGAGACTGTAACTCAAAAAAAGAAAGAATATAAAAGAAGAAAATGTTTATTCATATCCTTTCCTGCAGTTTGGATAAAAGATATCCAGGAATCTTCTCAGCTTGGTTGAGACCTTCATGCTCTTTCCACTGTGTGTGGAATTAAACCCTGGTGTCTCGTTAGGCTCAGTACATCTGGAGAATTTAGCAGTGCTGATCAGAGCAGGGTCCCCACCTTCTGGATCATAGACTGGTACCAGTCTATTGTTGTTAGAAAGGTGGTTGCACAGTAGGAGGTTAGGGCAGGTGAACGAGAAAGGTGAGCAAGACAAGCTTCATCTGTATTTGCAGCCATTCTCCATTACTAACATTACTGCCTAAGCACTACCTTCTGTTGGATCAGCAGGTGTATTAAATTCTCATGGGAACACAACCCCTATTATAAACTGTGCATGGGATTTAACTAGGCTGCACACTCCTTATGATAATCTAGTGCCTGAGAATGTGAAGTGGAGCTGAGGTGGTAATGTTAGCACAGGGGAATAACTGCAAATATAGATTAACATTAAGTGCTTCCATCCCCCACCCCCGCAATTTGTGGAAAATTGGCTTCCACAAAATCAGTCCCTGATGACAAAAAGTTTGGGGACTGAGAATCAGAGCAAAGTTCACTTCTTACTCATTTCCATATTACTATGATAGAACTTGAGAGGAAGTTATTAATAAAGAGGAGATTATTCAACTCCTGGTTCTGTTGTTTTGGAAGAAGCATGGCACTGGCACCTGTTTAGCTTCTGGAATACACTTTACCACAAAATAAAGACAATCTTCTCAGATGCAGTTTTTTCTCAGTGGAAGAAGCCTTCTCCAAAGGGCTATCCACGGTAGGATTCCAATTTAGAGGACATTCAAACAAAGGTCAAACCATAGGGACTTGGGACAGCTTAGAATGACCAGGGGCTGATGGAGTGAGGAAACTTGGTTACAAAGAATTCACACGGAATTTTGAGAATGCAGTATCTTCTTCCTGAGACTCTAACATAGTGGTTGAAAGACTGTTAATATTGGTTCAGAAACGTGAAACTTCACTTTTCAGATTTGACTTTCATGTGTGCAAAAAATAAAATATATAAAAAACACTAGAATATATATATTTTTTACTATGGGGGTTTTACCAAATAAATTTTCTAAAAATATATTTTGTAAATTGCTCAAAGCTTATTTCTTAGAAAATATTAACTTGGTCTTGGGTTCATTGTCAGATTTTGCTAGGCAAAATTGAGCAGCATTAACACAATCTTAGGCAGCGGATTTATTTTATGTTCTTTGTGGTGTATTCCGTATTCAACAGTGTATACCCAACAATGATATTTCCATAATCAAGAACATGGTGTCTCATAGGCATTGCTAAGAACATTTTATGTAGGATCAAGCTAACTGCTGTTATTGACATCCAAGCAAAGAGAGGATAGACTCTTCTCTAAAACTGAGTTGAAAGGGGTCAGGACTGATTTCTGTTCTCCCATGGACCTACTCACCACTAAAACGTCCCTCTCCTCAGAGTAAAACCACAAGTTTGTCAGTGTTGCAGGAGGTTGCTATCAGAAGAAATAATTTATAAGTTGCCTAATAAACTTTGTTTTTGTCATGAGTATGTACACTGAAGAAGCCATGGTATTAATAAAAAACTCATCAGAGAACATTTTCTCTCCACTTGAACTCTGTAAAAGCACAGCAGTCAGGAAGGAAGTCTCTGAGATGGCTAATCTCACTTGAGCCACACTTTCCAGACCATTTCTGCCAGGAAGAGCTGCTGAGGTCACTCCAGGCATTGTTCTCACTGGGTCTAGTTCCCTTTGTCCTGGGCCTGGCAGTTCAAGGGCCTTCCCAAGAACCTGTGTGAGGCAGCATCACCCCCAGTCAGCCTTCATAGTGGTCTAGTTCATGGATGCTTTCCTAAGCCTGGTACAGCAGTCTCTTTGCTCCAGAATCTTAAAAATAAGTCCTTTGATGATCCTCATTATTGTCCTGTCTGGTCTAAAGAACTTGGACACTGTAAGAATACCAAGCTCCAAATAACCTGAGATATGCATTATGTACTCAGTTCTGATACACAGTGTCAGGGGAGGGTCCCAGAGACTACACCAAATCTCCCAGGACAATGGCAGTTCTTCCAAGTTACCTCAGGACTCCCAAGTAATGTCCTTCCACACATACCTTGACTCTTGACAGAGGTGGGCTATTACAAGGACATGAACCATATAAATATCATCCTTCCAATGGTCTTGAATGAGGAAGACACCTTCTGGGCACTAGCTCAATTGTTGGTTAACAAGAGACATGCAATGTGAGGTTGGTGGACAGTTTCCTATGAGGTCTCATACAGTCAGGTCACACTGGTCAGGTGATCCCAACTTGCAGGCAAGGTACTATTTTTCCACAACTCATTTTAAGCCTTCACATCAGTCCTCATAAGGGTACCACAGGAGCCCTGGCTGGACAGAAATTCACACACTTTGAATAATATGCTTCTTGTCTACATCAGCAAAGGACACAGCAGTGTTCCATGGCTGTCTTCTGTGTCCTGAAGCAATGACTCTCTGTCCTCAAATGTGTTGAGGTGACACTTACCTCCTTGTTATTCTTTCTGCCTTTCAGCTGGCCACTCACCCCGCCCATGACCATACAAATTTCAGCTGGCAGTATCTTTCTTTCTGTGTTCCTTCCACCTAATCCCACATGTAGAAGATGACCACACAGTTTCCATTACCTACCCAATCTCCTCATCATCTGCACATGACCCCAGCTGGACTCCACACAACCATCAACAGTCATGATCCATCAAACTGTTTAAAGGTAGGCCTGTGCTTCGGGAACTTAGACTCAGTATGTCACTGGCAATATTCACAGCCAGTGTCCAGGGGACCTTCTTGTCTCTTTTTTCTAAGGTCATGTGTTGGTCACAAGATGAAACTCAAGGAAGTCTTGGGATCTGGGGGTTCCTAATATTGACCAGTTTTTCCTGCTCAAAATGCAAATAGACTCTGATTTTGAAGCACCTGGGAACTTCTCAGAGGTTAAACTGCAGGATGTTCCAGACTCTAGAATCCTATCCCACTAGGAGCAACATTTTTTTATTTGGAGTCTCACTTTTGACTCCAGACTGGATTGAAGTGGCACACTCACGGCCACTGTAGCCTTGACCTGCTGGGTTTAGGCAATTTTTCCACCTCAGTCTTTCAAGTAGCTGGAACTACAGATGCATGCCATCATGCCCAGTTAGTTTTTGTAATTTTTTGTAGAGACAAGGTCTCACTAAGTTGTTCAGACTGGTCTCAAACCCCTGGGATCAGACAATCCTCTTGCCTTGTCCCCCCAAATTGCTAGGCTTACAGGCTGAGCCACTGTGCCTGGTCCATCAGCTGCAAATTATAAATTACATACTCCCAGTGTTGATGAAACACATGTAGAAAGGGCCAATCTCATTCAGAGTTCCTGACTTGCATTAGGTCAGAGGTGAGGGGACACCTGAGCCCCTATCTGAGTCTTCAGGAAACCAAGTGCCAACCTGTGCCTGACATAATATACAGGGTTCTCCATGGTTCAGAGATTCGTTTTCTCTATTTTCCCGGGAGAAAACAGGCACTGGGACAGAGCCAATCTCCAACTGAGTAGGAATAAGGACAATGTTTTCACCAGGTGTTTCTACCTGATCACATTGGGGAGAAGCCCAGAACACTGCCTAATGTCGTGGTCCTTGGGAAAAGTGAAGAAGGGCCCAGAATAAAGAGTTTTTCAGGGCAGCCTGAGTGTCTCTGCTTCTCTCATAAGAACAAGGAAGTGTTATGCATTTGAAACCTCACCTTAAAGTGGTTCTCAGCAGCCCTTTTGCAACCTGCCCCGTGAAAAGCTGCAGAAAATCTTACTGCAGTCACCGCACAACAGTGAGTGTCCAGAGTTCTTCAAATTGATAGATTAGAGTTCTTAAGTCTGCCTTTGTAATGTTATCACCCTAGTCAACAATATCTAGTATGGGGACAGTTGTCCTCTGGGGAGTTCAGACAAAGTGTAGTTGGAACCTGCATTCAAAGTTTATCTGCCAGGATTATTGATTGAATAATATTTGTCTTTAATATTCTGATCAGAAGGAGCATCATCTCTAGATCTGTGGGTTTCTTATGTCTGTGTGAACTCCTCTCCATTCTTATTCTCTCCTTTTCCAGAACATGGGAGGGTTATTTCTTTGGTACTTGAGTGCGGATCATATATTTTGTCTACCATATCACTGGTGTATTTGACTTTCTCCAGCAGGCCAACTGGCCAAATCAATTAGAAAAAAAATTCTCTTTCTCCGTCACCTGCATGTGAACTTTTTTTACCTCTGGCTTATTTTACTTTCTTATTTATTATTATTTTTTTATTTTAAGGGTAACATGTAATTTTTTTTTTGAGTTGGAGTCTCACTCTGTCACCCAGACTGGAGTGCAGTGGCCGCTTCTGGCCACCGCAGCCTCAACCTGCTGGGCTCCGGCGATCCTTCCGCCTCAGCCTTCCAAGTTGCTGGAACTACAGGCATGCACTACCATGCCCAACTGATCTTTTTTATTTATTGTAGAGATGAAGTCTTGCCAAGTTGCCCAGGTGGGTCACGAACCCGGAGGTTCAGGCAGTCCACTCAGCCTCCCAAAGCACTGGGATTACAGACTGAGCCACCAAGCCTGGCTAACATGTAATTTTTCAAAGACAATTTTGGATCATAAAATTAAGTAGGCAGGCAATATTCCAAGCTAATGTGTAACAATCCTTGAGTCCAGGAGTTTGAGATCAGATTGAGAAAAATAGTAAGACCTTGTCTTCACTTTTTAAAAATTAGCAGGCATGGTGGTGCACACCTGTAGTGAAAAGGCTAAAGTGGGGATATCACTTGAGCAATGAAGATTGAAGTTGAAGTGAGCTAGGGGTTTGACACTGTACTCTAGACTGGACAACTGAGTGACAACCTGTCCGAAAAATAAAATAAAATGAAATAAAATAAAAGGAATAATAAAATACTTAATCCATCCAGAAGGCATAGCAATTCAAATTGGGTTTTTTTTTCTTTTTTTGAGTTTGAGTCTCACTCTGTCACCCAGACTGGAGTGTAGTGGCTGCTCCCAGCCACTGCAGCCTCGACCTGCTGGGCTCCGGTTATCCTTCCATCTCAGCCTTCCAAGTAGCTGGAACTACAGGCATGTGCTACTACACCCAGCTAATTTTTGATTTATTGTAGAGAAATTGTACACCAGCCAACAGAGCTAAAAAATATAAAGCAGAAACTGAAACCAACCGAGAGAGAAATAACTATTAGACAAATATACAATTACAGTAGAAGACTTGGATATATATTTTTCAAGAACATAACAGAGAACAATTCAGTGGCAAATATAATAAAAATACAACAACTAAACACCATCACCAACCAACAGGATCAAGGTGACATTTGTAGAAAAATTTGACCTACCACACTGAAATATGAATTCTCTTCAAGTGCCCATGGAAAATAAAGCAACACAGACAATCTTCTGGGCCATCAAACAGATGTGAACACATTTTAACAATCAGATTATACAAGGGTGTTCTCTGACTAATGAGATTAGACTACAGACCAATATTACAAGGACAAGCAAAAATCTCCAACTCTTAAAAACTTAAAGGACAAGTCTCTAGAGAAACCAATACTACATTGAACTGAAAGACAATGAAAAGGCAACATATCTAAATTGATGATACACAGCAAAAGCAGTGCACAGAGGGAATTTATAAAACAAAACTAATATATAAGGCAAATATATGTGTCCAAATAATCAAATCTCCCGTATAAAAACAAAGAACATTAAATTAAACTCATAGGAGTTATAAGGGTGGAATAGAAATAAAATAAATAAAACTTAAAATTAAAAAATACTACAAAAGAATTAAGCAGAGCAGACACCTGATTTCTTAAAAAAAAGAAAAACAAACAATAAAATAGACACACTCAATCAAGACTGACTAAAATAAGAAAAAGAACAAGACACAATTGCCATACTGGGAACAAAACAAGCAATACCACTCCAAACCCTGAGGAAATTAAAAAAAAAATCACACAATGAAATTTATGCAGTTGTTATAGTTGTTGTAAGATAAAAACAGAGCGAGTGACATAAAAAAATGTTTCCAACTGCCTGGAAGCTGAAATTTTTTTTTTTTTTTTTTTTTTTTGAGTTGGAGTCTCACTCTGTCACCCAGATTGGAGTGCAGCGGCCGCTCCCGGCCACCGCAGCCTCGACCTGCTGGGCTCTGGCGATCCTTCCACCTCAGCCTTACAAGTAGCTGGAATTGCAGGCATGCGCTACCACGCCCGGCTGATTTTTTGATTTATTGTAGAGATGGGGTCTTGCTGCCCAGGCGGGTCTCAAACCCGCGGGCTCAGGCAATCCACTCACCTCAGCCTCCCAAAGGCGCGGGATTACAGGCTGAGCCACCGAGCCCGGCGGAAGCTGAAAATTTAATATCAATGTACAAAGACAGCTGGTTTCTCCTGAGGCCTCTGTCCTTGGCTTGCATATATCTGACTTCTGGTTATGTCCTCACATAGTTTTTTTTCTCTGTGAATGGCCCACACTGGTGTCTTTCTGTTTTTTTAAATTATAAAATTCGCCCTTATGACCCATTTACCTTCAACTCTTTTTTTTTTGAATTGGGGTCCCATTTTGTTGCCCAGGCTGCAATGCAGTGGTACAATCATGAATTCATTATTTCTCAAACTCCTGGGTTCAGGTGATGCTTCCATCTTACCTTCCCTTGAAGTTGGGATTATAGGTGTACAACACAATGCCCAGTTATTATTTTTTTTTTTTGACTTCTTGTGTAGAAATGAGGTTACACATTTTTGCCAAGGTTGGTCTCAAGTTCCTGGACTCCAGCAACCTTCTTAGCACAATCTCTTGAATAACTGGGAATATCGGCATGGACCACATTGTCTGACCCTCATTTAAGCTTAACAATGAGGGTTAAGATTTCAATATATAAATTTTACAGAGACACAACTCAGGTCATTACATGAGGAGATGCTATAAAAGATTATCTCTTTTTCTCTTTCTTTCTATCCCTCTTTCTATCTTCTTTCTATCTCTTCTCTTTCTCAAGTTTCCTGAGGTCTCTGAGGTTGTGACTTCATTGTATGAAATGAAAATACTCAGTCTCTGGGATTATTACACTTGCCTTTTCAAAGTCAACTTTCCTTATCTCCCTTCAAGATGTCATAAATTTCCCTCTGCACCCCCAGAAGCACCCCTTGAACCCTTCTCTCACTCGCAGCTGGCTACATGGCCCAAATGATCAGAGATGTTGATGAGGTATAAGCTAACATATGTAACTTTGAAGAAGACTCTCATTTCATGTCTTGCTGCAACAAGTGCCCCAGCAAGTCAGGATACTGCAGGAAAATATCTTATGCTCTTGAGTGTCTTCTGCTGAGTGATTTGGATATGGGGCTGTGTCTAACTTGATGAGACTGAATAGCAGTGTTCTAAGTTGTGTTGAGATCTGTCACCAAAAAAAGTGAGGAAAATTTTTCAACATTCCATCACCAAGTCTTCCTTCCATAAGACCATCACAAAGCCCAGCTGCTCAGCTCACTAATCATTTTCTTCCCATGTAAACTCCTTACTTGTTTACAATCGTGCAGACACAGTCTCTGGAAAGGTCTGAATACAGCTAATGCCCCAGCTTTGAGAAGATTGAGCTGGGTCAGAACCTCTGTGTTTCAAGGCCTAACCTGTCCCACACATATGGTTTGCCACTAGTATGGATGTTCATATGGCAAGCAACTTTTGAATGAGTGCTAAATGCTTTCCCACATTCATCACATTTGTAGGGTTTCTCTCTAGTATGGATTCTCAGATGCTGATTAAGTGTTGAGCACTTATTAAAGACTTTGAAACATTCTTCATATTCGTAGATGTGTTCTTCAGAATGAATTCTCTGACAATGAATAAGAGTTGAGCATCATTTAAAGGATTTGTCACATTTTTCACATCTGTAGGGTATCACTTTAATATGAATATTAACGTGTCCAGTAAATCCTATATGAGAGCAAAAGCCTTTGTCACCTTCTTCACATTGAAGATTTTTTCTCTAATATGAATTATCTGATGTTGAAAAAAAATTTTAGTACTAACGAAAGGCTGTGTCATATACTTTACATTTTTAGGGTTAATCTTTAATATGGATTTTCTGATGGATGTAAGTACTTATTAAAGGCTTTGCAACATTTTTCACATTTATAGGGTTTCTCTCCAGTACAGCTTCTTTGTTGTCATAAAAGATAGGAGTAATACCAAAACTCTTTGTTGCATTTCTCTCATTTGAATGGTGTCTTACCAGTATGGATTATTTCATACCTATTTTGATATAAGGATTTATTAAACACTTTTCCATCTATATTACATCTGTGTAAATTTCCTTCAGATTTTTTTTGAGGACTGGTAAAATGTTTTACCATATTGAATAATAAATTTAGAGTATTACTGAAAGACTTTTCCACATTTGTTACATTTGTAATTATCATGTATAGTAAACATCCTATCTGACTTTCACCTCATGCACACTTACCTAATCTCCACTTAAGTGTAAATTCTTTCTTTTTCTTTTTTCTTTTTTTTTTTTTTGAGTTGGAGTCTCACTCTCTCACCCAGACTGGAGTGCAGTGGCCACTCCCAACCACTACAGCCTTGACCTGCTGGGCTCCAGTGATCCTTCCACCTCAGCCTTCCACGTAGCTGGAACTAAAGGCGTACACTACCACACCCAGCTAATTTTTTGATTTGTTGTAGAGATGATGTCTTGCCAAGTTGCCCAGGTGGATCTCAAACCCGCGGGCTCAGGCAATTCAGTCACCTCAGCCTCCCAAGGAACAGGATTACAGGCTGAGCCATTGAGCCTGGCCTAAGTGTAAATTCTTAAGGTCAAACTTCCATATCATTCAAAATAGTCACATTTTAGTGACTTTGCTGTGTTCTTCTATGGGAAAATGTCCTTGGTATAATTAGAATTCACAGCTAAAATTAATAAAATTAAGTATTTATCCCACTTACTAGACTCAAGTGAATAACATAATATTATACCACATTATGGACATCAGAAAGATGACAAGTTATAAATTACAGGTACTCAGTTCATCATAAATATACGAACTTAACATAATACTGACCAAATTGCATTTGTGAAAACTTAAAACACAGGTAAAATTTTGCAGAATCCCAAGCGTGTTAATAAGAGTTACATGGAAGAGAAAGTTGAATTATTTTGCTATTGTAAACTCCTTTCCTTCACAATGCAGAGTGATATTATCTGAAGAAAATTTCCAACTCCTGATTTCTTCCTCAGGAAATAAAGAGAACATGAGAGCATGAGCCCACAATTCTGCATTTGGGGATTTCCCAAACACTGGTTCCTGTTTCAGCTTACAGAGTGCTGAAGGAGATGATGATATACATCAAGATGATATAGACCTATTGATTAATATATGATGAAAGTAAGCCAATTTTCATAATTAATCACCTAGACAAGATAAAGTAATCACTGACCAAGAAATACATGTCATAGCAAAAATAAAATTTATGCAACCATACAGGTGCCTACATAATTTTTTTGGCAAAAGGCATATTTCTGACATGTTGAAATTTTGACCTAATATTTTTATTTAGGACAATGCTTTACAGAGTTGATAATGGTATCCAAAATGATAATAGACTATATTTTTAACAATAATTAACTGATATGTGAATATAATTATCTGATATGAGGAAAGATAATGCTATATATAAAAATATAAAATTATAGATAGATAAATAAATAAGAGTCATAGAAACTTTAACTCATAAAATCCCAAATAAACACTATTATACTGTTTGAACAGAATTATTTTAGATAACTACAATCTTAACTGTGGTTGGGTATCCATAAAAAGAAGACATTCAGAATCATTAGCATGCCATTAGATTGGTAACATTTCAGAAAAAAAGGATTATAATTACTCATGAAAAGTTTTTATTATAAGATTTTAAGGAATAAGCATGTAAGTGATACTAATTAATCTTCTTTGCTATTTTATTAATAAACTCCTGTTATTTTTATACAAAAGGGATAGCTGCAATATAGCCTTTAGAAACAAAGAAAAACCTTACATTTCTAAATATTGGACACAACATGAATTTTGCAAAATATGGTAAAAGTACAGATATATAAAAGAACCCTTAAGAATGTATAATGGTATTATTCACATATAGATAGAAGAAAGTGGATAGAAATACTAAAAATATTTTACATAAAATAAAGGCAAAATTTTTAAATAAAAGTGGGCAGTTTACTTATTAACTCATTAACTTCTTATACAATATGTAAATTCAGGCATTTTATTTCAAAAATTTTCAAACTAAGATTACTGGAAAACTAATATGCTGCAAATTAAAATGTAAAACTATATAAAACATAGTGCTGGTATTCTATATATTAAAAAGATAAATTTATAAAACAAAATTTAAAGAAAAACGTAACAATCAATATAATTTTTATTATATGCTTGGCAATGTTTTAAGTTAATCTACAACATTAATTACTTTAAGAATGCAATAAGGTGAATAGATACATAATTCTATTTACAGCAGAAAGATTTAAAAATAAAGTTTAAATTTCTAATATTAGTACATGTTTAGAAAAGAAAAAGTGTAATGTAATAATAGATTCGATTTTTTAAAATGTAATTGCTATGATTTGTGCCCTGAAAAAAATTACTTTGTCCAAACTTCTGTAGGATTATGTTTCAAACCTCCATAGACCTAGATATTTTAGTATAGAAAACATGTAACATGTCGGTATCAAGTTCTCTCAGAATTTCTGAAACAAATCCCAATGAATCCACTACTCTCTTTATATGCTCTGACATCAGACATAGATAGAACTTTTAAAAAGGCTTAAAATGTTCTTGTTTTTTTCTGTGCACTATGTCACATGGCTACTGATGACACTGTGCAGTGGCCCCTATGCGGAGCTGAGTCAATACTGGCACCAGCACTGCTGGTGTGAAAATGAAGAACAAGAAAAATTACTGAAGAAAAGTGTACATTTTATGTTAGAAATATTTCCTTTTACACATCTTAGGAGTAAATCTATGTAATCTTCAGCAAGAGTGGTGACATAAAGAAAATCATTATGGGTGTTGATAAAGTGAAGAAAACAGCATGTCCATACTGTTTTGTGGAAGATTATTCAAGAACAGATGCAGAAATCATTTGTACAGACTGGGATGCAGACTATAAGGAGGCCAGGCAGTGTGGAAGTGTGTGACCTAGTGGTCACGTATGAGATGAGTATTGGTAAGACTACTATGCTGAGAGAGGAGGGTGTGTAAAATTGGCACAAAATCAGTGAGTTGTGAGAGTTACATCAGTAAGAAACTCAACTACACCGAATAAAGAACATTACCAAGGTCTGCAAACTTATCCCTGCCCTTTTGTGAAACCAAACTTTTATCAATGTCTTTACTAAGCTGAAAACCCCTTCATAGTTTTCTTCTGAAATTTTAATTAATGGGCAGATTTTTAAAAGTAAATAAATAAAATGGCTTAAAATAGGAATCCTTAGAAATGTGCCAGATTGTCCCCAAACATCCAAAATGATGGAATTCAGTCATATAATGCAGTTCTTCACAAGATATGAGGTAAACTTTGGCACTCACTCTGAATGTGATGGAAGTGCATTGAATAATATAGACAAAATGTAGGATTAAAGAGTGTAAGTATAAACAACAGATGACTCTTTGTGGCAGCAAAGGAAACTGAGCCTTTTACAAAATTATTATCATTGAAGCTGAGGTTCCCACACCACATTTTAAAATCTGACTTCTGCTG
The DNA here is from genome assembly GCA_027257055.1 of Cephalopachus bancanus. NCBI lineage: Eukaryota > Metazoa > Chordata > Mammalia > Primates > Tarsiidae > Cephalopachus > Cephalopachus bancanus. The sequence continues at coordinate 25,607 of JAPVLO010001518.1, read as the reverse complement.
TGACATTAGGACTTTACACGTGTCATCTGCACATACATTCCTATCTACTTGAGTGTATGGCTATTGTCTTCTCTCCATTTACATTCCGGGCTTTTTCTTTATCTTCAGAAAGATTACCTGATATGACTTGGAGATTGTCTACAAAATAGTCTTATCCTCTTCAAAACTGCAAAAGAGAAAACTACCAATTCTCAATATATCCCTAGGAGAGTTTCAGAAGAGTAAATCATTATTTTACTCTATTTTATTATGTCATAATATTTTTGGAGGTGTCTACTGACTGGTGTTTGTCACCCTCATATGAGGTGCTGAAGAAAATGATGGAGTGTTCTGAATGACAGGTTTTTGTCTAATCAGAAGAAACGTGAATGCTTTTTATAGCATCAGAAATGCTGCAATAAGCTGCGCTCAGTGACTCAGCCTGTAATCCTGTGCCTTTGGGCGATTGAGGTTAGTGGATTGCCTAAGCCTATCTGCTTGAGACCTGCCTTGGCAGCGAGACCTCATCTCTACAATAAATAAAAAAAATCAACCAAGTGTGGTAGCACATGCCTGTAATTCCAGCTACTCGGAAGGCTGAGGCAGAAGGATCACCAGAGCCCAGTGGGTCAAGGCTGTGGTAGCCAGGAGTGGCCACTGCACTCCAGTCTGGGCGACTTAGTGAGACTCCAACTCAAAAAAAAAAAAAAAAAGACAGAAATGCTGCAATAACATAGACAGTATGCTGGCATAGCAAAACATTACAGACTCTGAAAAGTAATGAGAAGACAAGCTCTTAAACTCATAAGTCAAGAGTCAGCACATCTTGAGAACATGTTAGAGAACCATCCAGAATCTACAGCACAACTGATAAATTCCACCATTCCCTTTAAAAATCATACTATTAATTACTGAAATAGGCAACTGCATTTAAAATTTTCTTATATATATTTATATAATACCATATCCCAGTTGATAGAAAAAAATAAATTTTCATAAAACTACTGTGAAAAAAGGAAGATCTAGACATTAGTTGAATAAGAAAAGAAAGATCTTAAACATGGTCAGTATGTAAAATAGAAGACAGAACCCCAAAAAGTACAATGACATATGAAGGAAATCAGAATATCAATAAAAATATAAAATTATATAAAGAAAATAAAACTATGGAGCTGAAGAATACAATAACTGAGTTAAAACATTACTCGAGGGGTATAATATTCTTAGTCAAACAACAGAAAACTTAGAATGTATCATTTATAAATAATGAGTCAGGAAAGCAAAATGAATATTAGTAATGTAAAATATATTTTGACTATGGGTTTATTGGACAGCATAAGATAGACCAATATCCTGATGTTAGAATCCAGCAATCTATTTCCAAATATTTTGATCCATGATTTGCTGAATCCACAGGGGAAGATTTTACAGAAATGAACTGAATTAGAGCACCAGTTCTGGAAAAATTGTCTTTGAAAAAATAAGGTAAATATAGCTAAGATGAGCAAAACTAAGGGTGTTTCTCACCACTAAAACAGCTCTACAAGAAATGCTAAAGGGAGTTTTTTCTTGGAAAATAAAACAACGGTGAACAGCATCATTACACCATAAAAATAAAACTCTGTTAATGATAACTGTATATACAAATAGACAATATTCTGCCATGACAATAATCGTATCTAAAATGCTCATAATCTGCTAGAGAAATTTTGAAAACATAAAATTTGCACACATCTTTGTTACTGACACAGAACATAAAACATATATTTGTGACATAAATAACAAAGTGAGGGGAGATATAACAAGACAGAGTACTCATATGCAATTAAAGTTAACATGTTATATGTTAAGATGTATTGGTATAACTTTGAAATATTTTATGTGCTCTCCATTTGTCACAGAAATCACAGAAACTACCCGTAGAAGGTAGAGAAAAAGCAATGAATAAAATAATCAATCATATCACCAAAAAATTTAAAAAATACATAAAGAAAGACATTCAGAATGGGAATAATGTCAACGTAACTACAAGAAAGACAGAAAACAATTTTAAATTGGCAATACTAAGTTTTTCTTTTAGTAATTACTTAATTATAAATTCAATTAATGCTTCAATCACTTAAGAGATGATGTATTAACAAAAAATAAATGATCTAGCAATATGCTGTCTTTAAGAGACTTATTTTAGATCTAAGGTGTCAAACAGATGGATAGTAAGAGGAAGGAAAAGATACAAATGTAAGTTCCTTACATACAAACAAGTTCTGGTTTGAGATCACCTCAAACAAAGGTAACTTAGGCACCCAACTAACATGATCAACTCTGTATTACTGTGCTGTAATAGGATTATAAAGATTCACAGAAATAATACATAACAAACAAACAAACAAACAAAAAAACACAAAACATTACTTACATGATTTAGCAAAAGAACACATATTCACATCTTTGAAAGGTAACAGTGTAAAGGATTATATATAGAGGACTGTATCCTATGCAGATACTATTTTTTAGAAACCCCAAATATCACATTATATTAGACAAAACATGAAGTAAAAAACTGTCACTTGTTTAGGAGGCAGAGGCAAGATAATTGATTCCAGGGGTTCAAGACCAGCATAGAAAAATTGGACAGACCCTGCCTTTACAATAAGTCAAAAGACTAGCTGGATTGTTGTTCCAGACATTTGGAAGGCTAAGAAGAAAGGAACACTTGAGCCCAGCAGGCCAAGGCTGTGGTGGGCTTTGAGCCTTCCACTTCTCTCCACTTGGGGTGACAGTGAGACTTGAACTCAAAAACAAAAATAAAAAACACTGTCACATAAAGCAAAATGATATTATATAATGATAAAAGGTTCAATTTTCTAGGAATCTAAAACAAGTACAAATGTGTATGTAACGGATTCCAGGGTTCCCAAACATATGAAGCAATTATTGATGATAAAGAAAAAAAAGGAAAAAACTGCACAGTAACACAATAGCAGCAAAATAATTCAAAACCATCTTTTAATAATGTATAGAAATACCAGATAGGAAATCAGTAAGGAAACAGAGGACATGAACTACTTTCAAGACTGTTTAGCCTTAAAATACCTTTACAGAACTCTTCAATCAATACCAGAATATACCGTGTCTTCAATTGTATTCAATTGCATATGGCACACTCTACAAGAAAAAAACAATATATTGGGAACAAAACAAGTCTTATTACATCAAAACGACTGAAATTATACAATGTACAAGGAAATAAAATTGGAAATTACAGGCAGAAGAAAAAAAAAAGATAAAAAAATATGCAACCTAATCAACACATTTCTTTTGCTTAAGTTGGAGTCTCACTCTGTCGCCCAGGCTGAAGTTCTGTGGCATGTTCATGACCATTGTAGCCTTGACTTGGTGAGCTAAGGCGATCCTTCAACCTCAGCCTTACAAGGAGCTGGAAATACAGGCGAGTGCTACCACACTCAGCTAATTTTTTTGTTTTATCATGAAGGCAAGTTCTTTCATGTCGCCCATGCTTGTTTTGAACCCCCTGAGCTCAGGAAATCCTCTCATTTTGGCCTCCCAAAGTGCTGGATTGAGCCACAAAATCATTCATGTTCAAGAGTAGGAAGATTTATCTAGTTATGCTGGCTCATTCCTATTGTCACAGGACCATGAAAGGTTGGGGTAGGTGAATTACTTGAGCCTAGGAGTTTGAGACCAGTCTGGGCAACATAGCAAGACCTCATATATACAAAAAGAAAAATAAAAAAACATAGATAAGTGTGGTGTCCAAAGCGTCTCATCTCAGTTATTCAAGAGAATGAAGAGAAAAGGTCACCTGAGTCCAGGAGGTCGAGGCTGTAATGAACCATAATCCTGCCATTGTTCTCCACCATAGGAGACAGAGTGAGACCACAACTGAAAAAAGTCAGAAGATTAATATCAGTAGATGTTAGGATGACAACAGTACTCACAGTGATATACACACTTAATGCAATTCTTATGAAAATTATAATGATACTTTTCTTTGCAAAAATATTTTTAATTCTAAATTTATATAGAATCTCAAGGAACTATAAATATCCAAAACAGGCTTAGTAAAAAAGAAAAAAATGGAGGTATTACACTTTCTGATTTTAAAACATTTTACAAAGTTCCAGAATAAAAAAATATGGTATCGGCATATAGGAAGACAAACAGATAATAAAACAAAATAGAAAACCCTAAAATAAATTTTTATGAATACAACTAAAGGACCTTCAACAAAGTTGGCATGACCATACAGTGTGTAAAAACAACTTTTTTTAACAAATGGCTTAGGATAACTGGCTATCCACAGAAGAAAAGAAAGACTATTGCAACATACACTAAAATTGTCTAAAATGATTAAATGCTTAGTTGTAAAAATATAATTATAAAGTTATTGGAATCAAATATAGTATGGAAATCAAGATTCTGGTCATATCAGTGCTTCATTAGATATTTCATCAAAAGCATAAACAACAAATAAAAGTACAATGAGACTATCCAAACAAAGTAAAAAATGGAAGGAAAAAGTTTGTGGTAGAAAACATCTGGCAGAATAAAAATAACTTCTAAAACACAAGAGAAAATATTTGTAATTTATATATATGATAGAAATAAAACCAAAATATAAAAAACTCAACACTCAGCAAAAAAATAACAAAATTAATAAATGAGCACAGTAATGAATAGACATTTATCCAAAATATACACATGACCAAAAGCACTTCAAATAATTTTCAAAGAAACAAATGCTGAGCGAAATGCAAAGCAATAATGACATACAAACTCACACCTATTAGGATGGCCACTTTCAAGCAAATACAATAACAAATGTCACTGAGGATGTGGAGAACCTGGAATGCTTGTACATTGTCACTAGGGAGAATAATAATGCAACCCACTATGAAGAATAATATAAAAGTGCCTCAAAAATTAAAAATAAAATGATTGCTTTATCCAACACTCTCTCTTCTGGGTATCTATCCAAATTATACATTGCAAAATCGAAAAAAAATACATACCCATGTTTATTGTAGCATTATTCACAAAAGCCAAAAGGTGGAAGCCACCTAAATGTCTCTCAATGAATGGATGGAAAGAGAAAATGTGACACCCTTAAAAAAAGAATTCTTGTCACACGTTACAAGAATAAGTCTTGTGGACATTATACTAACTTAACACAGTATAAAGCATAGTTATTAATTCATGTAATGCCAGAATATTAGGAGGCATCTATGAATGGCAGTTCAAATACTGTCGAGTCAAAATACTGTATCAAGACTTTGTTTCTGCATAAAAATGAAAATTATTCCGGTATATTGGCATAAGCCTGTAATTCCAGCCACTCAGGAGGCTGAGCAGGAACAGTCACTTGAGTCAAGGAGTTAAGGCTATGATGAGCCTTAATTGTGCCACCACACTCCAGCCTGGATGACAGAAAAAAAACATGATTCAAATTTTTATAAAAAGTCAAAGAAAATATCTGGAAAACCTCCTTGATATTAGTCTACGTAAATTTTTTAATTCTATTTTATTTTATTTTTAAATTGTGGGGTACAATTCAGGGTTAGGTATAAAAATATTCATACCATCAACAAGTTACCCTTGTTGATGAGGTGTGACCCCCTTTCCCAGACAGCTTTCAATTACTGTCAATCCCACCTCTCCCTCCCCCCACACAGTGTCCTGCTATTGTCAATGCTTTTTCTATATTATTACATTAGTTGTTCAAGGACTAATTATGAGTGAGAACATGTGATACTCAGTTCTTTGTTTCTGTGAATGATCACTCAGCATTATCAACTCGAATTCTATCCAAGTTGCTGTGAAATTCATGATTTTGTTCTTCTTTATGTCTGTATAATATTCCTTTGTGTATTTTCCACATTTTGTACAATCTACTCCTCTTTTGATGAGCAGCACGATTGGTTCCATGTTCTTGCTATTGTGAACAATGCTGTGACAAACACACATGTGCAGGTATCTTTTTGGTATAGTGACCTGAATAAATCTAGGTATAATCCCATTAAGGGGGATTGCAGGGTCATATGGACTGTCAATATTTAGAACTTTTAGAAATTGCCACACAGTTTACCACAGAGACTTTGCTAGTTTACACCCTCACCAACAGTGTAGAAGTGTCCTCTTTTGGCCACATTCTCTCCAGCATCTGTTATTTTTTGAGTTACTTATGATGGCCATTCTGACTGGATTTAGGTAGTATCTCAGTGTAGTTTTAATTTGCATCTCCTTGATGACTAATGAGGCTGAATGTTTTTTCATGTATCTGTTGGCTGCTCATATGTCTTTTTTTGAGAACTTTCTATTCATAACTTTTGACAAATATGTAATGGTGCTGTTGTTTTGTTTTTGTTTTTGTTTTTGTTTTCAGAGCTTTTGAGGTCTTTGTAGATCCTAGATGTTAGATCTTTGTCAGAAATAGAGTTAGCAGCTATTTTTCCCAGTCTGTGGGCGATCTCCCTGCTCTCTTGATGGTTTCTTTGGCTTTGCAGAAGTTTTATGAGGCTCCACCTGTCTATCCTATCTCTTATGGCTTGGGCACTTGGGATTTTGATCAGAATTTGGTTGCCATTTCCAACTCCCATTAAATTGTTTCCTGCATTTTCTAATGTTCTTATAGTTTGAGATTTTACATTTAGGTCCCTGACCCATTTAGAGTTAATTTTTATGTATGGTAATAGGTAAAGATCTGCTTCAAACATCTGCATGCCATCAGTTTTCCCAGCACCATTTACTCAATAGGTTCTCCTCTCCCCAGTGCTTGGTGGTGGAGGCTTTGTTGAAGATGAGTTGGTTGAGAAATTGAGATTATGCTTCCGGAATGTCAATTTTATTTCATTGACCTATATGTCTGTTTTTGTACAAGTACAAGGCAGCTTGGATTATTGTCACTTTATAATATACTTTTAAAGTCTGGGAGTCTGATACCTCCTGCTTCTATTTGCTGAAAAATATTTTGACTATTATTGGACATTTATGTTTCTATATGAATTCCTGTATTGTTTCTAGGTCTTAGAAAAATGTTGCTGGTAATTTGATGGGTATTGCATTAAATTTGAAGATCACCTTAGGTTGAATGGACATCTTAATAATGTTGATTCTTCCAATCCATGATCATGGAATATTTTTCCACTTGTTTGTGCAGTGATTGACTTCTTTGAGCAGTGCTTTGCAATTTTCAATGTAAAGGTCTTTAACATCTCTGGTTAGAAAGATGACAAAGTGTTTTATGTTTCGTGGCTATTGTGAATGGAATTGTACTTTTTATTTGGGTTTCTGTTTGTTTATTATTGGTGTATAGAAATGAGATTCTCTTTTGCACATTTAATTTATACCTGAGTCATTGCCAAAATCCTTTATCAGTACAAGAATGTTCTTGACAGATTCCCTTGGGTTTTCAAGTTATACAATCATGTCCTCTGTAAAGAGAAATAACTTGTCTTCTTCTTTTCCTATTTTGATACCCCCCAATAGCCTTCTGTTCTCTGACTGCTCTAGTTAGGACTTCCAAAACTATTTTGAACAGGAGGGGTGAGAGTGGGCATCCTTGTCCTGTTCAAGTTTTCAGGGTAAATGGTTTGAATTTCTGTCTATTTAGTATGCTGGCTGTAGTTTTCTCATATATGGTTCTTACTATTTTGAGGTTTGTTCCATCTATACCTAGATGTTAGAGTGTTTTTATCAATAAGTGCTGTTGGATTTTATCAAAAGCTTCTTCTTCATCCAATGAGATAACCACGTGACTTTTGTTGGTGATGGCATTTAGTTGCTTTATTTTTTAATACCTGCTGCTGAAATGTCATCTGTTTTGTTCTTTAAAGAGAAATGTCAAAGGCTTTGACTATAATTGTGTGTCTGTCTAATTGGCTGGAACATAGCCAGTTTAAAATCCTATGCCTTCTGGATAGATTAAGACTTTTATCATTGATTTTATTTCATTTTATTTTGTTTTTGGGACACTGTCTCAGTCTTTTGCCCAGTCTGGAGTTCAGTGACACAATTCCATCTCCTGTAACCTCAACTTTCAGAGTCAAGTGATCTCCCCACTTTAAGCTTTCCAGTAGCTGGGACTACAGGTGTGCACCATCATGACCACTAATTTTACAATAAAATGTTAAAGACAAGATGATACTAATTTGCCCAGACTGATCACGAACTTTTGGGTTTAGGAGATAGTTGCATATCAGCTTGGATTTTTTTCCTATCCACTTAATTTTATGATTAAAAAACATCTTTGAAGCCAGACTCAGTGGCTCAGTCTGTAATCCTGCACCTTTGGGAGGCTGAGGTGAGTGGATTGCCTGAGCTTGTGGGTTCGAGACACACCTGGGCAACTTGGTGAGACCTCATCTCTGCAATAAATAAAAAAATTAGCTGGGTGTAGTAGCATGCGGCTGTCGTTCCAGCTACTTGGAAGGCTGAGGCAGAAGGATTGCTGGAGCCCAGCAGGTCAAGGCTGCAGTGGCCGGGAGTGGCCACTGCACTCCAGTATGGGCGACAGAGTGAGAATCCAACTCAAAAAAAAAAAAATCTTTGAACCGGGCTCAGTGGCTCAGCCTGTAATCCTGTGCCTTGGGAGGCTGAGGTAAGAGAATTGACTGAGCCCGCGGGTTTGAGACCCACCTGGGCAACTTGGCGAGACCTCATCTCTACACTAAATCAAACAATTAGCCAGGCGTGTTAGCACATGCCTGTAATTCTGACTACTTAGAAGGCTGAGGCGAAAGGATCGCCGGAGCCCAGCAGGTCGAGGTTGTGGTGGCCGCGAGTGGCCACTGCACTCGTCTGGGCGACAGAGACTCCAACTTAAAAAAAAAAAAAAATCTTTGAAAGATTACATACTATTCTTAAAATTAAAAAATTAAATAATTAAGAAATTAAGATTACATATCAAAGTCAGAGAGAGATCAACAAAAAGTTCCACATACAGGTGATGAAGAGATGGATTTTTTTCCCCCTAATGGACATGGCCAGTTGGCTTGCTGGAGGAAGCTACTTTCACCAGTGATATGTTGGACAAAATATATTGCCACACTCATGGAAAAAATAAAGAAACTTCCCCATAACCTGGGTAAGAAGATGGCAAGAGTGGAGAAAAGTGCATACAATCATAAGAATCCCACAGATTCAGATGACCCTTTTGCTGATCAGATTATTAAAGACTTTTCTTATTCATTCAATAACCCTGGAGCAGAAAATCTTCTAAAACAGCATCCAACCACACATCATCTGGATCCCCAGACGGCAAGACTGACCTTCATGCTAATGTTGCTGATCAGAGTGATACCAATACAGTGGAAGACCTAAGAGCTCCAAGTTATCAGTTTGGAAAACTCTGGACACTCACTGCTGTGCAGTGACAGCAGTAAACTCTTCTGCAGGTTTTCACAGAGTAGGCTTCAAAAGGGGATGCTGAGAACCATGTTAAGATGGGAGTTCAAATGCACAACCTTTCCTTGTCCTGATGGGAGAAGAAGAGGCATGCATGGCAACCATGAAACTCTCACAATTATGGGCTCTTCCACATTTTTCCCAAAGTCATGACACTCAGCAGTGTCATGGGCTTCTTCCCCTTGTACCTGGTGAATACACTGTCCTTATCACTCCTCAGGTGGAAATTGGCCCTGTTCATTCCGGTGGCTGATTCCTTCAGGGAAAATAGAAGAAACAAATCTCTGAACCCCCCTGGAGAACCCTGCATTGGATGTCAGGAATTGGCTTGGATTTGGTCTACCAGAAGACCTAGCAGGGGTTCTGGCCTCTCTTTGCCTCTGACCCAATGGGATCCAGGGCCTATGTAGGAGGTCAGATTCATCATGTGATTCATCAGCACTGGGTGTGTGTTCTTAATATTTTTTTCCTGGTGGACTAGGAGGCTAGAGTCTGGGATATCTTTAAATGTAAATTCTGTGAAGTCCTTGGTCCTCTCCAAATCAAAGCCTGATTGCATTTTTAGCAGGAAAAAAATGGTCAGTGTTAGGAGTCCGCAGACCCCAAGACTTCCCACCCTTCCATCTTGTGATGCACACATGACCTTAGAAAAAAGAAACAAAGCCATTCCCTAGATCTTGGCTATGGGTATTTTTCAGTGGCATCCTGGGGCTAAGTTCCAGAAGCACAGGTCTGTCTTCAAACTGTAAGGAGGATCATGACTGGTGAAGACTGTGTGGAGCTTAACCGAGGCCATGTGCAGATGGCAAGGTGACTGATTGGGTGATGTGCCATCTCCTAGATGTGGGATTAGGTGGAAAGAACACAGAATAACAACATAGCCAACTGAGATTTGTATGACTATGGGTGGGGTGAAAGGTCAGTTGGGAGGCAGAAGGAATAGCAGGGGAGTAAAGAATCACCTGAAAAGGTTAAGACCAGAGACCCATTGCTTCAGGACACAGAGGGAAGTCATGGAAAACTGATATGATATTTGCTGATATAGACAATAAGCATCTTACTCATGGCGTGGGACTTTCTATCCAGTTAGAGCTCAGGTATTCTGATCACTGGACTTACCTGGAAGCTTAAAATGAGTTGTGTAAAGAAGGCACTTTGCCTGCACTTTTGGATCAGCTGGAAATTGTCTTTCATTCTGCATGTTTGGATAAGCTGACCTGTGTGGATTGGCTGTGTGAGACCTTTTGGGCTTCACCTTGCATGCCTCTTGTTGGCCAGCAGTTGGACTAGTGCACAAAAGATGTATTCCTCATTCAGGACAATTAGCAGGATGATAGTGACTTGGTTAATTCCCTTGTAGAAGTCTATCTCTGCCAAGAGTCAAAGTCAGTGTGGAAGGGCATTACCTGTAAGTGCTGAGGTCACTTTGAGAGATCTGTCACAGTCCTGGGGGATTTAGACTACAATCTTTGGGCCCCGCCCCTGCTACCTTATATCAGGACTCAGTGGGCAATGCATATCTCAGTTTATAAAGAGTTTGGAAACTTGTACAAGGTCCAATCTCCTTCGGTCAAAAAGGGCAATAATGAGGACCACTGAAGGACCATTTCACAAAGATTCTGGTGCATAGAGGTTGTGCCAGTATCAGGGTACCACCCATGAAAAAAAACCACTGTAAAGCCTGACTGGGGATTTGGCTTCCCCAAACAGTATCTTGGGATGTCTCTTGAAGCATCCCAAGCACAGGACAGTGGGAAATTGACTCAGTGTGGGAAGTTTCTGGAGTGAGCTCAACAGCTCTCCTTGGCAGAAATGGTGTATAAAGTGGGCTCAAGTGGGAGTAGCCATCTCAGTTAGTGACCCCCTCCCTGTCTTCTGTGCTTTTACAAAGTTCAAGTGGAGGGAACCTGTTATCTCTGCTGAGTTTTTATTAAGACCGTGGCTTCTTCAGAATACAAACTCGTGACAAAAATACTCGTGACAAACTCGTGACAAAAATAAAACTTATTAGGCACTTCTACTTGTAAAATATTTCTTCTGATAATAGCCTTCTACAATACTGCCAAACTTGTGATGCTTGGAGCACTCATTTTTGTTATAAGTGATATAACACTGGCAGGTCCAGGAGAGGCTAGAAGACAGTCCTGCCCCCTTTTATCTCAGTTTTATGGTAGAGACTTCCCCCACTTTTCTGAAATGTCCACGACAGCAGTGAGGTTGATCCTACCTAGGCTGTTCTGCTTCCTCATGGATAGTAAATTTTAAGAAAGCAGTGATGTCCATCGGACACTATGTCTTTGATTATGACAATATCATTGCTGCGAATACTTTGTTGAATGCAGGAAGCACATAAGATAAATCTTGCTGCCTAGGAAAGAGAAGGTTTAGTTTTGTACTGATACGGTTTAATTTTGCTTAACAAAACCTGACAATGACTCCAAGGCAAGGTTAAGATTTTCTATGAAATAAACTTTGAGTTGTTTACAAAAATTTTTTTTAGAAAATTTATTTGGTAAAATCTTCATACAGTGAAATACATACAGTCTAGCTGTTTTTTAATTTATTAAATTTTTGCACACATGAAAATCCAGTCTGACAGTGAAGTTCCATGTTTCTGAAACAGTATGGAAGTTCTCCCATCCTCTATTCCAGTGTCTCAGGAAGCATTTCCGGCATCCTCAAAATCCCATGTGAGTTATTTGTAGTCACTCCACTCCATTAGCCTCTGACAGTCCTGAGCTGTCCCAAGTCCCTGCAGTGTGGCCATTCTCAGAATATCCTATTAATTGTAATCCTATAGTGGGTAGCCCTTTGGGTCTGGTTTCTCTCACTGAGAAAAATGCATCTATGATGACTGCATTATTTTGTGTTTCAATGTGTTAATAAGAGTTTATGTCCTTTGGTTTTTCTTTCTTGTTTCCCTTTTGCCATATGATTTCTCTGCACACACCTACTACCCTTCTACAGCATGACAGTCTCACCAGAAACAGAGTAGGCGCCAGTGCCATGCTTCTTCCATACCTGCGGAACTGGGAGTTAAATAACCTTCTCTTTATAAACAATCTCTTCTCAAGTCCTATGGTAGTAATATGGAAATAAGTTAAAAGTGAACTTTGTTCTGATTCAGCAGTCCCCCAATTTATTGTTCATCATGAACTGTTTTTGTTTAAGCCAGTTTTCCACAAAATGCAGTAGGAGGAGAGGGAAGTGCTTAATGTTAATCTGTATTTGCAGCCACTCCCCAGTGTTAGCATCACCACCTCAGCTCCTCAGGCATTAGATTCTCATAAGGAGTGTACAGCCTAGATAAGTCCTATGCACAGTTCACAACAGAGTATGTGCTCCCATGAGAATTCAATACCGCTGCTGATAAGGCACAAGATAGCACTAAGGCATTAATGTGAGTGATGGGGAGAGGCTACAAATACAGATGAAGACTTTCTCACTCACCTGTCCTAACCTCCTCCTGATCGATCACCTTCCTAACAGTCAGAACGAATATCTGTCTATGACCCAGAAAGTGGGTACTCCTGTGCTGATCAGCACTGCTCAATTCTACAGCTGTACTGGGTCTCATAAAACAACAGGGCTCAAATCAACCCACAGTGGAAACACTACAAGAGGCTCATCCAAGCTGAGAAGATTCCATTTATCCTTTTTCCAAACTGCAGAACAAGATATAAATACACCTTTATTCATTTTTTTTTTCATTTTTTAGTTAGAGTCTTACTCTGTCACCCAAGCTGGAGTGCAATGACATCATGATGACTCAGTGTAGCCTTAAGCCCCTGGGCCACAGTGATACCCCCTGCTTCCTCTACAGTAGCTGGGACTAAAAGCACCACCATGCTTTTTGATATTTTGTATAAAGGGAGCTCAGACTGGGCTTGAACTCCTGGACTCCAGCAATCCTCCCAAAATGCTGTGATAGGTCACTGAACTCAGTCACCTCTTTTTTCTAATACATGACATTGTCTCAAGATCTCTCATAGAAACAAGCAAAGTAGCCGGGCTCGGTGGCTCAGCCTGTAATCCCGCGCCTTTGGGAGGCTGAGGTGAGTGGATTGCCTGAGCCCGCGGGTTCAAGACCCGCCTGGGCAGCGAGACCTCATCTCTACAATAAATCAAAAAATCATTCGGGCGTGGTAGCACATGCCTGTAATTTCGGCTACTTGGAAGGCTGAGGTGGAAGGATCACCGGAGCCCAGCAGGTCGAGGTTGCGGTGGCCGGAAGCGGCCACTGCACTCCAGTCTGGGCGACAGAGTGAGACACCAACTCAAAAAAAAAAAAAAAAAAAAAGAAACAAGCAAAGTACTAAAATGTGAGAGTTGTCCGAGATTCTTCAACTGTCTTGGGCCTTACAACACACCAGGGCTCAGTTTTACCTCTGATGTCTCTGTTGTCCCTGTTTAATGGCTAGGAAATAGCCTTGATGATATAGTAGACTCTGAGATGTTGTTTGTGTCCACGTGGCTGTGATCTGGTCTCAGCATAGAGTTATCCATGATAGAAATCTGGTAATTGTAATGACTGAACTCGATTTTTGAAGGAACCCCAACTTTTCCAATGACTTTTTAAAGTAGAAAAAAAATGTACTCAATTTGCAAAACTTTGGTCTGTCTGAAGGTTACCACACAAGTTTATCTGACTCCAGTCTGTGCTATCTTTGACCATCATTGGTAAGTGTTCATTCAATGATAGACATGCATGAAGTATTTTGTCCCTTAGATGGTCAACATTCATTCCTTTGATACAATAGTGAAATATATTTCCCTTCCATTTACAAAATTGTCTCATTATTTCTGATTATCATTCTTCTGACTATTTCTTGGATATTTGGGGGCACTAGCTATTATGATTCCTATCTTTCATCTATCTATCTATCTATCTATCTATCTATCTATCTATCTATCTATCTATCTGTCTGTCTCTCTCTGTGTGCTGTGTGTATGTGTGTGTGTGTGTGTGTGTGTGTGTGTGTGTGTGTTTGAGTTGGAATCCTAGCGACTGGCCCTCCTCCATTATGGAGTAGAAGTAATCCATTAAGTGATTACAGCCATAAAGGCTGCACCAGAGACCACTCCTATTATATGGGAGTGCCTGTGACTGAGCCTCCTCCATAGAGGTAGTTCTGGTGACTAACCTACCTCTGCATTGATTGTTCTAGTGACTGACATTCCTCTCTCAGGTGACTCAGTGACTGGGTCTCCTCTATGATATGTGTCTAAGTTACTGGTCCTCATTTGTTATGGTTGCCCCAGGGACTGCCCTCTTCTCTGATGGATGCCTCAGTGATTTACCCCCTTCACTTGTGTGTGCCCTAGTAAACTGTTGGACTCTGTGAAAAATGCTATAGTGACTAATTCTTATCTGTGACCATTGCCCTAGTGACTAGCATTCCTATGTTTCAAATGTCAGTGTCATAGTGACTGGGTCTCTAACAAAATGAGTTCTACATTGACTAGACTTCTTTCATTATGGGTATGCCAAAGACTGTGCCTCTTTGGAGAATTTTTAATCCATTGACTGTCCCTCTTCCATAGCGGGTGACCTACTGATTAACCCTCCTCTGTGATGGGCATCTCACTAACTGGCCCCCCTCTGTAATGGGTGCCCCAGTGATTACCACTTCTGGGATTTGTGTCCCAGTGAATGAGCCTCCTCTATGATGGTAGTCCCCATGACTGGCCATTCCACATAATGGGTGCCCCAGAAATTTGTCTTCATCTGTTATAGGTGCCACTGTCATGTACTCCTCTATGTGGGTGTCTAACTGATTAAGTCTTCTTTGTGAAGAATGCTCCAATGGACTAGCCTTAATCTGTGAGGGGTGCTCCAGTGACTGGGCCTCCTATGTGATGGGTGCCACAGTAATGGCCCTTTCTCTGTTATAGGTGCCCTGGTGACTACCCCTCTTATGCAATAGGTGTCCCAGTAACTGACACTTCTCTGTGATGAGGAACTCAGTGACAGACTCTCCCCACTGATTGGTGCTCCAATGACTAAGACTTCTTTGTGATTAGGACTTCAATGAATTGCTCTCCTCTGTGATGGGTGCCTCAATGATTGTCACTATTTTGTGTATGGTACCACATTAAGTGTCTCTTCTCTATAATCACAGGTCCTCCTCTGTTATTGGTGATTTAGTGACTTACCTTCATCTGTACTGGTTACCCAGGTGAGTGGCATGCTTTGTGGCAGGTGCCCCAAGTTACTGGCCTTCCACTGTTATGGAATTCCCAGTGACTTGCCTCCTCTGTGATGGGTGCCCCAGTGAAATGCTCCCCTATGTGATGTGTGCCCCAGTGAAATGCTCCCCTATGTGATGTGTGCCCCAATGAGTGGTTTTCCTCTGTAATGAGTATCCCAGTGACTGACA
This sequence comes from Cephalopachus bancanus, assembly GCA_027257055.1. Lineage (NCBI taxonomy): Eukaryota > Metazoa > Chordata > Mammalia > Primates > Tarsiidae > Cephalopachus > Cephalopachus bancanus. The sequence goes on along the minus strand of JAPVLO010001518.1, from coordinate 9,825 downwards.
CTCTTGTGGAATGGGTGCCCCTGTGATTAACCTTCTGCTGTGATGTGTGCCATAGTGATTACTTCTACTCCATAAAGGCCGCACCAGAGACCACTCCTATTATATGGGAGTGCCTGTGACTGAGCCTCCTCCATAGAGGTAGTTCTGGTGACTAACCTACCTCTGTGTTGATTGTTCTAGTGACTGGCATTCCTCTGTCAGGTGACCCAATAATAGGCCCTCCTCTATAATGGGTACCACAGTTGCTGACTCTTCTCTGTGATGGGTGATTCAGTGTCTAGTCCTCCTTTGTGATGAGGTCCCCAGATATACTTCCAGATAAACTGGGTACCCCACTGACTATCTTCCTTCATAATGGGTCAACCAGTGAACATCCTCTTCTGGGATGTGTGCCCCAGTAATTGGGACTCCTCTGTGATTGGTGCTCCAGTGACTGGCCTTTCTCTGTGGTCAGTATTTCAGTAATTTTTCCTCTTTCTAATGAGTGCTCCAGTGCCTGTCCCTCCTCTGGGATGGATGCCTCAACTATTAGTCCTCATTTATGATGGTTGCCTTGGTGACAGACGTTCTGCTGTGATGGTTGCCCATGAGCCTAGCTCTATTCTGTGATGCATGTCCCCAGTGACTGAGCCTTCATCTAATGGGTTCCCCCGTGACTGGTGCTCCTTTCTGTTGGGTATACTGGTGTATACCCCTCCTCAGAAAGGGCTGCCTCCCTGACTGACCCACATTTGTGATGGCTACCCCAGTGGTTGGAGTTACTCTGTGATGTCTGCCCCTTTGACTGACCATCTTCCCAGTGACTGACCCTCCATTGTGATGGGTGCCCAATGACTATATTTCCTCTGTGATGGGTGACCCAGTGACTGGCCCTCTTCTGTGATATGTGCACCAGTGACTGCCAACCCTGTGTGAAAAATGTCACAATGACTGAGCTCCACTGTAATTGGTGTCCCAGTGACTAGCATTCCTCTGGAGCACAACTCTGGTGACTGAGTCTACTACATAAATTGTGTTTCGGTGACATGCCATCATCCATTATGTGTGCTCAGGTGACTGCCTTCTCACTTATTTGTACCCTAGTGACTGGTCCTCATACAGTTTTGGCATTTTAATAACAAATCATCCACTTTGATTGGTGCCCCAATGACAAGTCCACTTTTGTGAAGGTTGTCCTAGCGACTGTGCCTCCACAGTTATGGTACCACAGTGACTGGTGTGTACCTTTGTGATTGGTATTCAAGTGACTAGCCCTTGTCTGTGAGAGTTGACCCAGTATGTATCCCCTCTTGTGATGAGTTCCCATTAACTGACCTTCCTCTGATATGGGTGAGTCATTGACTGCCCCTCCTCATTGATAGGTGACCGACTGACTGGCCATCCTCAGGATCTGGTGCTCCAAACAATTGCTCTTCTTTGTGATGCTTGTTTCAGTGACTTCCCCTTCTCTATATCGGGTGCCAAGTGTCTGGCCCTCCAGTTTGGGAGCCACAGAGACTAACTCTCCTTTGTAATAAGTATCCCATTGACTGGATCTCCTCCTAATAGGTGACCCAGTGACTGGTCTTCCTCTGTTATTGGTACCTTGTTGGGAGCCAGCCACGGAGGCCCACTTAGAGTTAGGGATCAGGAAGGGTTGTTGACCCTGAGACCACTAGGATGCGTGCGGGAGCTATTGACCCCATTTCCTCCCCCTTTCTACTCAGCACTAACCAGATTAAGCTCCTGTGAGCTCAAAACATAAAAACTCTGAGACCGGGATGAACACAAGCTAACTTTAGAAGCTCATTGCTCCCATTCTTCCACAAACTGCAGTTTAGGCTTTCACACAACTTATAATTCAAACTTGGGTCACATCTAAGAGCCTTAGTATTGGTCACAGGTCTTCTGGGTCATGATCTTAGGATTTATTAAAGTTGAATAAATGGATTAAGGGTTCATCAATTAGGTAATGAGATTATGCCTGAAAGAACATCTGGTGGGTGGGGAACGCCCCTCACACACTGGACTGTGTATAAAAGACCAGTTGTAATTCCCATTAAATGGCTTCTGCACTAGATGGGAGTCCATTCTCTTTCTTTCTCTCCCTCTCTCTCTCTCTCCTTCTCTCTTTCTTCTTCCCCCCAATCTCTGATGCCATCTCCAGCTTTGGGGTACCCTGAACCTGGTTGGTTCAGGGTACTCCGCCACTCCGGCAAGTGGCGCCTGAATGTGGGACCTCAAGGTAAGCTTTCTTTTTCTTTTTTGGGATGGATAGGACCTTACCCAGGGTGCCGCAGACCCCTCTGTAGAGATAGGCAGAGCTAGGAAGGGTGAGAAGTTTAAGAGCCATGATAGAATCATGGGCCAGAGTGAATCTAAAGAAAGGAACATGTCTACTAGTATTTTGAACATATTGTCCGCTAGAGAAGCCAATTGGCTTGCCTTTTGCATTCTGCATGCCTTAGCTTTGTGGAATATTATCCGAGATGCTTTAAATCCACAGCACAATTTCTCTAAAATTTCAGCCAAAAATAAAGACACTCCCCTGCTAACTGTAACCTCGGCACCTCCGTTAGATGATGAATTTTTCCCCTAGGAGGAAATGGAGTTGTAAGAGGAAGTGATTGGGTATCATAAGTGAAAAAATTCCTGTAATGTTGCCCAAGGTACCTCCTCCCATACCCTTTACTAGAAATAAGGTGAAAACTCCAAAATTGACACCTGGGTATGTGTCTCTGGCTAATGTAGTTATTCAGGGAGTCAGAAAAAGGGCTGAGAAAGTGGGAGATTTTACCTTGTCTTCTTGCTTTCCAGTAATTTATATGGAAGAAGGCAAAGTAAATGAGGCACCTCACTGGGAGCAGCTACCATATAAATTAATTAAGGAACTTAAAGAGGCTTGTACTCAGTATGGTCCTATGGCTCCTTATTCTATTACTATTATGGAACAATTTGCCACTCAGTGGATGACACCACAAGATTGGTGACAACTTGCTAAAAGCTGTTTGTCAGGAGGAGCCTTTTTACTACAGGAAACTGAATTTGAAGATCAAGTAAGGATCCAGAGGGCTGTTAATCAGCAGAGGTATCCAAATCAGTTTCATATTTCTAGCAATATGTTGTTAGGAAAAGGATTATATGAGTCAGTTGATAGTCAACTAATCTTACCCCAAAGAAGTTTTACTCCAGGTAAATTCTTGTGCAAGTAAGGCTTGGGAAGAAGTTACCTATTAATTCTACTCAGACTACCTCACTATCTGATCTTAAGCAGAAAACAGATGAAACTTACAAGGAGTTTCTCTCTAGACTTACAACAGCAGTAAATAGAGTAATCTCTAATGCAGAAGCAGCAGATATCCTTATTAAACAATAGGCTTTTGAGGATGCCAACAGTACTTGTCAAGCTTTGATTAGACCAATTAGAAGAACAGGACAATTAACTGATTATATCAGGCAGTGTGATGATATTAACCCTGGCGTTATACAGGGTATGGCAAGAGCCACCACCTTGAAGGGAGCTAAAAGCTTTATATATTCAGGGAGTTAAAACTAAAGGTCTGCTAGATACAGGGGCTGATGTTTCCTGTATTGCTGAGAAAGACTGGCCATCTTCCTGGCCAACACAATCAGTCCCATCAGGACTCATTGGTATTAGTCGAGAGCCCTCTGTAGCCAAAAGTTCTCAAATCTTAAATTGGACAGATAACGAAACTTCAGGAACCTTTTGTCCCTACATCATTCCTTCCATCCCCATTACACTTGGGGACGTGATATTCTTGCTCAAATGGGCATGCTTCTGTATAGTCCAGATGACAAGGTGTCAGCACAAATGCTACAAATAGGATGCAATCCCTTAAAGGGGCTTGGAAGGGCATAAAAGAACCAGTTCAGGTTGTAGAGAGGAAAGACTGGTCTGGTACTGGCTTTTCAAATTTTCCCTAGGGGCTATTGTTCCTGAGGCTGATCCCATTACCTGGAAAGATGATAAACCAGTTTGGGTGGAACAATGGCCCATGCCCTCAGAGAAACTTAAGGCAGCAAGAGAATTAGTTCAACAGAAGTTGGAGGCTGGCCATATATAGCCTTCTACCAGTCTTTGGAATACTCCTATATTTGTTATAAAAAAGAAATCTGGAAAATGGAGACTCTTATAAGATTTAAGAACCATTAATGCCACCATGGAGGCTATGGGTGCATTGCAGCCTGGGCTGCAATCTCCAGTTGCTCACAGGATGCGTCAAGTCCTGTTTGGATTCTTGATAGATTTATTCAAAATGCCCCCACTAACCTGAAGACTGAGACGGGTTGCATGGACCCTGTAGACTCAAAGGAATAGATGTGGAGCAATGCCTACCAACAATTACATGCTGAACAGGATTTGCAACACTCGGCCAAACAAGAATTGCACCATCCACCCTGCCAGCCAGAGGAAGGAGGAACACTGACACACCAGATGAGAGAACTTTCATTGCAGAACAAAAACTTCCCTCTCAGATTTTCCCAAAATCAAGACAACACACTATCAGATGCTGTCTAAAAACTATAACAACGTCTTCAGCGTCCGTCGTTCCCAATTACTAGCATGGGAGCAAATAGAATTTCTGACAGAAGAAGCAGGAGATATGGTAACTTCACAACATGCTAAAGACGTAAACAAAGTAAGGGTTTTCACTCCCTTTGTCCTCTCCTATTCCTCCTATAACTCCAATTCCTTTCCCTACTACTCTTGTTTTTTTGTAATCTGTTCTGTGAGTCCCTTCACCTTTATCTGGGAAGGAAGGGCAGGCGTCTATGACTGTGGCACCTAGCTCTGACTTTCAGTCTTTCTCTTTTACCTTTGGAGAAGGGGCAGGTGCCAAAGGCCATGGCACCTGTCCCCAGCCTCCAGTTTTTCTCTTTTACCTTTGGAGAAGGGGCAGGTGCCAAAGGCGACGGCACCTAACCCCAGCCTCCAGACTTATCACCCCTTTTTATTTTTCCACCCACATGTCTCTTCTCAAGCGGGTGGCTCAGACAAAGGACACATGAAGGAAGCTCTTGTTCACCTCCCATTTGTTTCTGACAACACTGAGAAGAACTGGCTGATCATTTCACGAGATTCTGGATATCCAATATGGAGAGACTGTATTTATGACTCTAAAGTGAACTATTTTTTACCCTGTGTAAAACTTGACCTAATACTTCAAGGTTAGATGGGGAAAATCCCATCTCTGCTAGATGGCTTATTAATGAATGGGTACCTCCAGTGTTAACATTGACCATAAAACATCATAATGATGTTTATAATTTGTCTTGTAAACAAGTGTATTAGTTAACTTTAACTGATGTTTCTTATGAGAGATTTGTTCTTCTCAAACAGCCTGTTGTGAATATGGTTTAAAAACACTGTTGGAAAAGATTTTTGGAGTTACAGCTTTAATAACTACTCTTCAGCTGTAGCATTACCTAAGGAAGTTCATACAGCTACGTTTGCTGATCAGTTATCTAAAATCATTTCTATTGCTGTAGCTATTCAGGAAATCATATACCATAAGTTAGAAAGTAAGGTTAATGTTTTAGCAGTAGAGCAAGAACTTGTAACCTTACAAATAAAATTGGCTCCCCCAATGTCACTCTGAGTTTAAATCTGTCCATACTTGGGACAAAGTAACTTGGAATTTGGAACCATTCAGACCTGAGTATAGAACTTACTAAATTACATCAAGAAATTCAGGCATCATTTGCTAATCAAAAATCATTAATGTCCATATTCATCAATGTGGGAATTTGTGGAGCAGTGATTCTTTTGTTGCTGTGTTTACTCCCCATAATCTTCAGAGTACTAAAGAAGAGCAATATGGAGTTTCATGGTTTCATGCTAAAAAATAAAAAAAAGGGGGGGAGATGTTGGGAGCCGGCCACTGAGGCCCACTGAGCATTAGGGTTCAGGAAGGGTTGTTGACCCTGAGACCACTAGGATGCGTTCGGGAGCTATTGACCACATTTCCTCCCCCTTTCTACTCAGCACTAACCAGATTAAGCTCCTGTGAGCTCAAAACATAAAAACTCTGACACTGGGATGAACACAAGCTAACTTTAGAAGCTCATTGCTCCCATTCTTCCACAAACTGCAGCTTTGGCTTTACAAAACTTATAATTCAAACTGGGTTTACATCTAGAGCCTTAGTATTGGTCACAGGCTTCTGGGTCGTGATCTTAGGATTTATTGAAGTTGAATAAATGGATTAAGGTTTCATCGATTAGGTTATGGGATTATGCCTGAAAGAACATCTGGTGGGGAACGTCCCTCAAACACTCAACTGCATATAAAAGACCAGTTGTAATTCCCATTAAACGACTTCTGCACTAGACTGGAGTCCAGTCTCTTTCATTCTCTCCCTCTCTCTCTCTCTCTCTCTTTCTCTCTTTCTTCTTTCCCCCAATCACCAACGCTGTCTCCACCTTTGGGGTACCCTGAACCCGGCTGGAGCTGGTCTCCAGCAGTACTTCAGTGACAGCCTCTCCTCTGTGAAAAGTGCCCCAGTGCCTAGCTCTCCTCTGAAATGGGTACCCCAGTGACAGTTTTTCCTTCATGATGGTTGTCAAACAATTGGCTGTCCTCTGTCATATATAACACAATGACTGACCCTCCTCTATACTATGTGCCTGGTGAATGCCCTTCCTCTTTTATGGGTGCCACAGTAACTAGCAGTTTTCTATAGAGGGTGTCCCAGTGATTGACACTTTCTATGTTTGGTTCTTCAGTGGCTAACCCTCCTCCATAATGGATGTCAGAGTGACTAGCCCTCCTCATTGATGAATGCCCAGTGTCTGACTCATCTCTGCAATGAGTGTCACAGTGACAATCCCTGCTCTGTGATGGGTCACCAGTGACTGACCCTCCTGTATAGTCAGTGTCCCAGTGACAGGTCAGCATTCAAAATGCATGCTCTAATTACTAGATCTCCTTTGTGATGTGTGTGCCAATGACTGGCTTTTCTGCATATTGGTATTACCAGTGACTAGTCTGTCTCTCGAGACTGCCTCATCGACTAGCTTTCTTCCCTAATGGGTGCCCCAATGATTGGACTTTCCCTGTTATCAGTGCCCCAGTGACTGGGCTTTAGCACTGATGGGTACCTCAGAGACCAGCCCCTGTGTGATAGGTGCTACAGTGACAGGCATACCACTGTAATGGGTGTTGCAGTGGCTTGTCTCCTACCTCATGAATGCTCCAGAAAATTGATCTCCTGTGTGATAGGTGCCCCAGTTACTGACTCTCTTCCATGATGGTTTTCCTATTGTTAGGCTCTCTTCTATCATGGGTGTCGCAGTAACTGATCCTCATCTATAACATGTGGTCATTACCCCAGTGACCGTTCCTCTTCTTAGATGGGAGTTCCTGTGTCTAAGCCTCTTCCATAATGGATGTTTCAGTGACTAGCCCACTTCTGTTTTGAGTACCCTAGTGACTGGCCTTCTGTCATGGGAATTGTGCTAGACCATCCCCATAATTGGTGCCCCAATTACTGAATCTCTTCCGTGTTAGATGCTTCAGTGTCTAGCCCTTCTCTATGATAAGTGCCCCCAGAGCCTATTCTTTCTCTGTGATGAGTGTCTCAGTGACTACTCAGCATATTATGGGTGCCCCCGTGATTGGTCTTTCTTGGTGATGAGTACCCCAAAGAGTAGCCCTGCTGTGGTATATGTGCCCCAGTAACTGAGCATATTCTGTGATGGTTTCCTAAGTGACTGTCCCTCCTCTAGGATCAGTGTCCCAGTGATTGTCACTTTTCCTAATGGGTGCTCCACTGTCTGACACTCTTCAATGATGAGTTCCTCAATTACTAGCCCTCATCTATAATAACTGGCCCTCCTCTGTGATGAGTGCCCAAGAGATTAGCCCTTTTCTGTGATGTATTCCCCAATGACTAGACCTCCTCCTAATTGGTTTCTCAGTGACTGGTCCTCTTCTGCATTGGGAGTACTGGTGTATAGTCCTCCTCTGTATGGGGTGTCCCCATAACTGCTTTCTTTAAGATGCTTGTCCCAGCTTCTGGTGCTACTCAATGGTGCATGCCCAATTGTCTGGCCATCTGTGATTTCTGTCCCAGTGACAGGCCCTCTATTGTGATGGGTGCCCAGTGACTACACCACTTCTGTGATGGGTGAACCAATGACTGACCTTCCTCTGTGATGTGTGCAGCAAGTGACAGTTAGTCCGTTGTGAAAAAGCCTCAGTAACTGGCCCCCTGTGTAATTATATCTTAGTGTCTAGCTTTCCTCTATGATCGCAGTCCCATTGAATAGGTCTGCTTTAAAATAGGTTTCTCATTTATATGCCCTCATCCATTATGAGTGCTCCAATGATTATGTCTCCTAAGTGACTTGTGCCCCAGGGTCAATACTCATCCATAGCGGGTGTTCTAGTAACTAATTCTCATTTTGATAGGTGCCCCATTTTCAAGCTTTCTTTTGTGAAGTGTGCACTAGTGATTGTGCCTCCTCAGTGACTAGCTTTCCTCTGTGATTGGTGTCCAAGTGACTAGCCCTTCTCAGTCAAGTGTGCCTCCTGAGTGGCCCCTTGATTTAGGTTTTCCATTAAATGCCCTTTCTCTGATATGGGTGCCTTATTGACTGTCCCTCCACAGTGATGGGTGACTGAGTGTTTGGCCTTCCTCTGTAATGGGGCACCCAATGAATCATCCTCTTCTATGATGCTTGTCCCAGTTACTGATCCTCCTCCATAATTGGTGACAACTGACTCGCCCTCCATTCTTATGTGAGACACAGAGACTACTTATTCTCTGTAATAAATTTCCCAGTTGTTGGGCCTCATTTTTATTGGTGGAAAAGTGACTGGCCCTTCTCTGTGATGGAGTCCTCAGTTACAGCCTCTCTTCTGTGATGAATACCCCAGTAGCTAGCGCTTCTCCGAAATGGGTGCACCATTGACAGGCACGCTTTCATGCTGGGTTGTCATAATGACTGACTCACCTCTGCTTTATGTACCTAAATTACTGGCCCTCCTCTTTACTATGTGCCCAATGACTGGCCTTTCTCTGTGATAGGTGCCACAGTGACTAACACTTTTCTGTGTGGGATGTCAGAGTGATTGAACCTTTCTATGATTGGTTCCTCAGTGACTGACCCTCCTCCATAAAGGAGGCCATAGTACCTAGTCCTCCTCTTTGATGAGTGCCCTGGTAACTGGCTCTCTTCAATGGGTGCTACAGTGACAGTTCCTGTTATGTGATAGATGACCCATTGACTGGCTCCTTTCTGTGACCATTGTCCTAATGACTGGCCCTAATCAATAATAGAGGTTCTAATAACTAGACCTCTATGTGATTGGTGCACCAGTGACTTGTCCTCCTGTGTAATGGTATCCCCAGTGAATATCCCTCCTCTATGAAGATTGCATGGTGACTGATCCTCCTCTGTATTGGGTGTCCTAATGATTGAACTTCCTCTGTGTTTTTTGCCCCAGTGATTGGCTTTTACCACTAGTGGGTAACCCAGGGACTTGTCTCCAGTGTGATGAATGATAGGAAGTAGACACAGCAACAAAAGAATTACTGCTCCTAAAATTCTCAAATTAATGAATATACAGATCAACAATTTTTGAACAATGAATGAAGAAAAATTATTACGTATAGATTCATAGGCTGAAATTGCTTATCAAGAAGCATCATGTCTAGAATCTCTTGATATCATTTAGTAAAATCTATAATCAAGTCCAAATGATTCAAAATTGCAAGAATATGATTAATAATTTTCTCCCATGTGTGGACATATTTATTTAACTCTAAAGGAGTGAGGCAAATCCATTTAAACTCAGAGTGACATCGAGTAGCTAACTTA